>NQIM01000688.1:0-14352 GCA_003426235.1 Xylaria polymorpha
AATAGAAAAGACGTCTCCCCTCTTAAGACTTCTTCTCTCTCCTTCCTTTCTCCTTCTTTTCTTTTCTTCCTCCCTTAACCCCCTCCCCTTCCTCCCTCCCTTCACCTTACCACCTCCTACGTACTGTTGGAGTGTGTGGGTGGGCGTAGTGTAGGTTTGAGGAGGCTTACGGCGACTTGCCCGCCAGCCAGCAGGCCTTCTGTGGAGACTGCGCTGCGCAATACGACACCTGCTTTTAGTCTTCAGGGGGACACTGCCGGGCTAGCGCCCTTGGAACCCCCTGGCTTTCTAGATCTTGGGTCCTATCCTGCGCCTGTCTTGGCCCTGCTTGGGGTCACTTTCGCCTCTGCCTGGAGCGAGCTCAACCTGAGATCATTGGTCCGTTTCGTGACACCAGCGAAAAACATCAACGTGGTAAAGTCCGGCAGATCGTCATCCAACTCGGACTCGGATACGGACACCTTTTTTACTATAATCCATCGTCGACAGACTCGGCTTTACCATTATCCCTACAGCGACAGCGACAAATTAATCGCAACGACGGCATCCTCTTTTAGCGCGCTTTTCTAATTAGGCTGCCTTTTTGTGTGAAGTGTCTTGGGTATAAAGCCGTGGTCTGTCTGGTCCACTGTGAAAAGATTCTACCTACACTAAATGTAGGCGTTCAATTTCAGCTGTCTTCCCCCTTTCTCCACTGCTCCTTGCTTGCTTTCAGCGACCAAACTTTCACAAACAACCTTTAATTCGAACCCAAACATTCGTCAAATTTCTTCCACAGAACCTGCTTGGCGCTCCTCTTACCCTGTCGACCGCATTCTCAAGCTAACACTTCTCGACCTCCTAGACACATCTCGTCTCTGCCCAACTACGAAACTCATCTCGGAGATCGCTTTAAATACCATATCCATTCTCTTCGACAATGTCCCGTATTCAGATTCCGCTTGACGTCATCACGTCGCGTCTCAACATCGGAGACCGCTTCTCTGCATTCCGGAACACTTCGCTGTCCAGTCGGTTTGCCAACATGAAGCCCATTGGGGAGTTCCTGGACTTGAAGCGCTTTTCCAAGCCCGCCAACTTCGGCGAGATCCAGTCGCGTGTCAATTACAATCTCTCCAACTTTTCGAGCAACTACGCTGTGGTTTTCGTCCTTCTCGGCATTTACGCACTCATCACGAACCCACTGCTGCTATTCGATATCGTTCTTCTTGCCGGTGGCTTGTGGTTGCTCGGTCGTCTGAATGGACATGACCTGACCATTGGCACCTTCTCGGCAACTTCGTCCCAGCTGTACACAGGTCTTCTCTGCACCTGCGGTTTTCTCTTTCTCATTGCTTCACCTTTCATCACTGTCCTTTGGTTGATTGGTGCGAGCGGCGTGGTCATCCTTGGCCACGCTACTATGCTGGACAAGCCGATCGATGAGGCTTTTTCAGGGGAGGCGGTCTAGGTGGTCGGCCGCGAGCTCCCAGGTTTGCGCCCTCACGGGCAAGACCACCCGGGCGTGGACAGAGGAGATATGCTGCGCCTGAAGACGACTATTGGGATACTAGCCAAAGAGTCGTCGAGGAGTTGGACAGTGATGATGCGGATATGCAAGGCGCTATGGTGATAACTAGACGGAGTACTAGACGGTATGGTAGTGATGAACTTCGATTTACGGGTATAGATATGGGGGTCGGTCGTTCGCGGAACAAATATGATTATCAGCATTCGGATGAAGACAACGATTTAACAGACAGCGACTCTCAAGCAACAACGAGTAACGAAACGGAAGACGAGGCTCGAGCCGAGATGGAGAACGCTTTGGTGCAGTCAGCTTTGGCCCGAATACGAAAGGCACGAGCCAGAGGCAAGCAAGACGTAAAATTAAATAAGGGAGAGGTGGCGGCTTTAGACAGAAGACGCAAACGTCTCGAGGCTGAAGCAAAAGCCAAGGAGCGTAAACGACGGAAAGACAAGGAGCGCCGGGTTGCTGTCCCACTCTCCCGCTTTGATTCCGCTCTCTCTCATGACGACACCTTATCTCGTCAACTCTCATCCTCAACCGTGCCTATCCAAGGACAACCTAGTCCCCCAATAGGCGTGTTTCTTCCTCCCGGCGCATCGCAGGCACGCCCGCGTTCTTCAACGCCCTCTTCTCATCGCTCGTCGTATCAGCAGCAACACGGTTCTTCTTCACCCTTTGACTATCAATACGTGTCACCCGGCTCCAATAAACGTCATGTTTCGGACACACCAAGGCCGTCCTCGTCCCTTCAAAATCTTCCGCCGGAAGATGACTGGCACACCCAGTCGGTACTTGCTCAGGCAGCTATAGACCCATTTCAGTATCAAACAGAAGGGCCCTCTATACCTTATCCTACTGGTACTGAAGCATACGTCGATCCAGCGACAGCTGGGACTGGACAGATAATAGCGGAAAACCATGACAACGTGCTGTTATGATCAGGGACGTGCTGGTCAATTTGATCCAAATCTGAGGTCAGATGATATGACTAGTAGAAGCAGGGGTCCTGAGCTGAGCAAGAATCGCAATTCGTCGCCTAGTAAAAGCAAGCTTGGTGGCAGCCGGAGACGAACAGACAAATGAATGAAATTGGGCGATATTGACCAACAGCGACTGAACAATTACTGTACTCACGTAATAATGAAGTATTCATACACCCGTAACTTTGCATAAATCAAGTATACCGTGTTCTAGCTTCTGTGAAGAATGATACAGTTTGGTTTCCGTTCAAATGGCCAGATTTAACCATGAAAGAGTATTCTGTAAACTTTCTATTTTATCGTAATTTTTATTCAATGATCATAGAACCATCCAACTATACAACGAGGAACAACGTGATCGAAACAGAGTAACCCCTAACCCAGAACGCCCTCATTTACAAGGACTATCTACATACGATGTATTTTAATCCAAAATAACCATGACTCCCCAATTGAAAAACTCAGGAAAAGAACTTGCCTATCCCACTACCTATTCCGCTGAAGAAACCCCCGCCTTCTCTCCCGCCGCTGCCATAGTCCGTGTACTCAGTCCGTCGTTTCTCGTAACGTAGCCCCGCGTCGGAGCTGGAGTTGCTGCCAACCCATGCCACCCGTGGCCATGCGCACCGCCTCGCCCATCAGGCCGATGCCGCCGCCGCCGCCTGCCGTCTTTGCCGCAAGACCCAGCATGCGCTGGATGCCGGCGGGGAGCCTCAGCCCGAAACGCGCGAGGAGGGCCGTCAGGGCCCCGCCCGTGATCAGGGGCATGATGACCAGCATGAAGACCTTCACGGGGTGCCGCTTCGCCCAGTACACCAGGTCGCGCAGCAGGCGCTTCAGCTTCTTGTAGGCGCGGGTCATGAAGTTGGCGCGCGGCGACCGCTTGTAGTAGGAGGAGGAGCGGCCTGATGGAGGGGTTCATTGGTTAGCGTCTGGAGTGAAACCGTTCTTTCCCCCGCCCTTTTACTCATCCCGCCGTACTCGATTGGAATGGACTAGCTAAGGTGTCAAGTTAAAGCAGAGACAGAGACAGCGACTCACCCATGCTAAAGAAGCTCCGCGTGCTGCTGTTCCCAAGGTTGAAGAAGGACCCCCGCGAGGCGTTGTGCTTGGAGTAGTTGCTGTCCTCGCCGAACAGGCCCCCCAGGCCGCCCGAGGACGAGTGGCGCTTGCGGTCGCGCGAGCGCGAGCGGGAGCGTGACTTGTCTCGCTTGTGGTGTTTGTGGGAGGAGGATTTGTGCGACTTGTGAGACTTGCGCGAGACGACTGATGCGCCGTCGCCCCAGCTGTCGAAGAAACCCATCGTCGCGGGTTCGCAATTGCAATCAATTCCCGTCAGATATGGTGAAGTGTTGATTGAAAAGTCGAGACCAACTTTGCCCGAGTTGACCTGACCTAGCAGCAGCAGCAGCAGCACCAAAACTCTCTCAGTCACCCCTCCGTCGTATAAGCCGTGCCAGCCCTCGAGTTTATCGTGGGGAGAGAGAGACGGACGATGGATGGATGGATAAGACACGGATAGACGGCAGCGCTCGAATCAAAGTTATGAAGTTATGCAAAATCGAATCCACCCAAGAAAGAAAGAACTGCTGGTGGAGGCTAAGAAGGAGTAAGTAAGTAAGGTTAGTGTAAATTCGGAATCTCGCACGACTGGAGAAGCACCAGCACTCATCAACTTGCTGCAAATCATCGTCGGATGTCCTGCAGCTCTCCCTGTTGAGAAGCTCCAGCCCCTTCACCGACAATTCGAGTGGCTGGGCGTCCCCTGCAGCGACCCTCGCCGCTCGCTCCCTGCTAACAGACAGCCCACAGTGTGCGCCAGGCTTCTTCAGGGCAGGATTCAGGGTTAGCATGAAAAATCACTCCACATGCCACGGGCGAGGGGCCAGATATTTACATAGCCCCTTACGGAGTAGGTAGCTGCATTAAAGATCATTATGCAATTTATATATTTTTCCAAGCCCTTGAACATAAGCCCTTCTAATGTAATAGGAATCTTGGAACCGCTGAGATAGGTTTTACCATGCTATTCTTAAACGGGATGTCAACCTGAGGCATGCCGCTTTTAGCCTGGGATAGACCTGGGGCCGGGACGTGAGCTGAGCCCCATTTGCGACCGACTTCCTGGGAAGTCGGTCTATAAGGTTTGTACACATACATTAGATGTTAAGCACAAGGATATCTTACACCCTTATCACTATCAATTCTTTTTAATGAAAATTATATATTATACTTACATTCACTATGGACGAGAAGTCAAGATTATGACAGTTACTCGAGGAAGCTGAGAGTTGTCTGCTAAGCGAGTAGTAGCGACGCGAAGAAGCCGAAGCACTACAAAGTCGTATAATGATTCGCCTTGTTCATTGGAAAGCCGGGCTTCCTAGGTAAGTACCTGTCCTCACACAACATCCTCGATACCTATGTCGTGTTATTTCCTAGAGCTGTAAAAGCAATAAACACTGCTATGCGACTCAGTGAACATGGATTCTACATCTTCTGTCCCGCGCCAGCTCGCAGGCCTTGGTTCGTCTCCGCGAATCACCCCTAGCAGTGTGAAGAGTATACGGAAAGAAGGCGACTCCTTTCGCATCCTTAGAGAGGCTAAAGCAATGGAGTTCGTGCAGAAGAATGCATCCCTTCCCGTGCCAGCTGTGTTGGAAATTCAAATCGGACTATAGACGGGTCTCACAATGGAGGAAATGCCTGGACGGCAACTCGGCCAGGCATAGCTAAACATGAGCGACGCTGCCCGATCGCACACGATTAGTATGCTCAAACAGCACCTCGCTCAGCTGCACGACCTACGTCCACCTTCACCTGGCTGGGTGGGATCTTGTTCCGGAGGCACAGCTTACGACCATCGACTAACGAATCTCACCACCTGTGGACCATTCAATTCCGTCGGTGCTTTTCATGACTTTCTTGTCGCTCCGGTCCAGGATTGCCCCCAGCCGGACTTAGCTGACAGCTACCGGCTTCGTCTTTCGGATCATCACAAGATCGTGTTTACGCACGCTGATATTTCCGAGGAAAATATCCTTGTCAACGAGACCACAGGCAACATCACAAGCATTCTCAATTAAGAGATAGCAAGCTATTAGCCCTCGTAGTGGGAGTATAGGAAGGCACTTTACAGTGTGCAGAACAAAGAGTAGTGGCGTACTATCGTCAGTCAAATCATGGTAGAATACAAAAACGAAGCTGAACTCGACATAGACATTGAGATGTTTTGATAACTAGCCAAAGAAATTCCTCTACCTCTGTGTTTCGAATGATACGCATGACTCAAGCCTCTCGTAGTCAAGTCTTCACAGCGTCAAGAGTTAGATAGTCGTACGCAAATCCTGACAATTCCAACCCGATGACTCAACCTTGTCAATGCGGATCTCTTTGAGGATTTCGCGAACTGACTCATTAACCTCGCCTATTTCCAATTCCTCTTTGTGGGAACCAGATTTATTCAAATCGACCATCTCGGGACCCTTATAGTAGTTCCTCTAGTACTCAGACCTTCCGTGCCTTCTCAGCTGCTAAGTGGTCAACCAATTCTAACAAAGATATAGAAGAAGTAATATCGATAGTCAGTTATCCCTAACGAGCGTTTTATTTAATATTATAAGTCAAAATTACTTGCCAATTAACCCACTTACTTTGCTTGTGTCGAACACTGTCTCTAACAAAGGTAGCCAACGTGAGACTCTTTCTCTAGTGTGAACTCAGGTCTCAATACGGGAGTACCCGAAAATAGCGCCCTCTTAGCACCAGAATACTAGGGACTATATATACTACCTACTCATTAATCTGCATACCACGCTGATATACAGCTATTTGAAACAGATATGTGCGTTGGCAATTGTGAGGCAATTGTTCACATGACAGAAAGCTTGCTGGGCTCAAGCCACACTTAAAGCCACTCAGTGTAACCACATTAGCTTATAGGTACCATTGGAGAACTTTCCTGGTTGTCAGGCTGATGACACGGCTTGCCTGGGAAGCCATTCCTTAGAGCTACACTGCATCCCAACTTTCCTTGGCAAGAGGGCCCGACTTTACTGTAGTCCCAAGGCCAAGCATGTTATGGTCCGTTCCCCGTCTGCGCATGTTTTCCCGCATCAAAATCCACACACCAACTCAGCACTAATGCAAGGATCACAGATCGTATACTACAAGTCATCCTTTTTCAGGGTCAATACCAGAATGTGAAGGACCACTGACTCGGGGTGCAGAAATATGACTAGATCCGAGTTATTGCAAAGGTATATTCTCAGTAATTAATGCTTGACGTATCAGCGCTATACAGATGTTAATCATATAAAAGATAAAGTGTTGGCAGTGCAGATACTATCTTGACACATCAAGTCAACTATTCATGATGTGCCATATGTATGATCCTATCTAAACTATTGTAGTTAGCCTCATGAAATTCTCTGTGGAGAATATAGAAACCCGCTGACACCCTACCGTTCGTGCAGCCACGGTCCCTTTCACAGCTGAAACTGCCTGAAGTGACAGAGTGCGGGGATGTTCTCATAATCGTGAGATTTCACATTCACAGTTCTAGATATCACCATTCAAGCTACTTGGAAACTAGAAGATCCGCAGCATACCCGAAGGAATTATGAGCGAATCAACGGATGTGAGACAGTCCGACGGGGTTCTCATAGTTGGAGGAGGGCCTACAGGCCTCATATTATGCTACGAGCTTCTTCGCCGTGGGATCCCCGTACGCATCATCGAAAAGCGCGGAGGTCCATCACACACATCTCGAGCCTTCAGCATCCATGCGCGTACAATGGAGATGTTCGATCACATGTCAATCAGTCCCCGGCTGAAGGAAGTCTGCTTAGAATGCCCAGGCAACATCTTCCATTTCCCAGGCATGCCTCTCGAGAAGTGCCCCAGGAACGACTATAGATCGCTGCCGACGAGATATCCATTCTACTATAAGATCAGTCAGAACAACTTCGAGCAAGTTCTCAGGAACCATCTTCTGGCTACCCATGGCGTGGTCCCAGAGTATTCGACTCAACTCGTTGGACTTTCAGAACCCGACGAGGAGGAGGCTCAGGGGAGAGCCACCGCCACAATCCAGTTACCGAGCGGAAAGCACGAGAAGGTAAGCTACCCTTGGGTAGTAGGATGTGATGGGGTAAGAAGCTTCGTCCGTCGGGCTGCTGGGATAGACTTCCCGGGGCACTATCTGGCCTCGATGGCTATGATGGACGGCCCGCTAGAAAACATTAACCACGACGCCGACTGGATGCATTACTTCTTCAGTAAAGACCTCTTCATGGTATTCTCGAGCATACCTGGAGAGAACCTCTACCGCATTTACATGTGCGACCCCACGGGCGAACTTGCGAGAAGAGAAGACAAACAGCAGATGTTTCAAGAAGTCTCCGACAGACTCGGCGTCGGCCTTAAGGTCGGCAAGCCCGAATGGGCGACCACGTGGCTTGCATATAGCAACATGGCTGCACGGTATCGTGAGGGCAGGTTGATTATCTGTGGCGACGCAAGCCACGTGCACTCGCCCGCGGGGGGGCAAGGCATGAATGGGTGCATGCAAGACGCGTTCAATCTAGGCTGGAAGCTCGCGGCCGTGTACAAGGGCCAGGCATCCCCAGATATCCTCGACACCTACGAAAAGGAGCGCAAACCCATCGGCGAACAGATCACCGCCGGCGCCGCCGCCACCCACAAGATCGTCATGGGCTTCGGGATCGAGCCTGCAGACCGCCTTCCCCTCACTCAGGCGCCAGATTGGGAAGAGAAATGCCTGTATCTCGTCTCTGGCATATCTCATAACTACACCGAAACCGTCACCCCACTGCTCCCCCTCGTATACCAGAATAATCCCGTTCCTGGCCCCCAAACCAGGTAGCCGCGCCCCTGACGCGCTGCTCACCGTCTCTCCTCAGTACCATGTCTACGATATTTTCCGACGCCCTCAGTTCACTCTTCTCATCGTTCCAGATTTGTCGCCGGAAAGGAAACCGGGCCAGATGGCGCTTGCGATCCGTGTCCGCGACGTCATCACGCAGCGTTTCCCAGGTCACGTGTGCGTTTATCTGATCTCAGATCGGCGTGAGAATGAATTCGGCTACGATAACCAGAGCGTAGATCGTGTCGGTGAGCTCAGGGATAGGTATGACATTGAGAAAGACGGAGAAGGGGAGGGTAGAATTGTGCTAGTTCGTCCGGATTTGTATATCGCGCTGGCATGTGAGCTGCCACGTTGGGAAGGTATTCTTGAATATTTAGGAGGATGGTACTTTGAGGCTAAATGAACACGGGCAGGGAAGTCAGTCTCTCGGACGATAGCCTAATTTTATCTACTTCCTACACAGTGGCTACTTCTCCTGGACTGTCATGGATCGTCTCTTCATGTGATTGTTCAAGCAGCTCATTCTGCATAGTTGATCAGCTAAGTCACCATTACCGAACTCAACCCGCATAACTAGTAGGATGCCCGGAGCTAATTGTGTTCTAGAGACAACATACATGCTCTGCATCCGAGTTTCTAGCCGCTCACGTAGACATATTTATCTGAGTTTCGGGGTAATTACCTATGTACATACCTGCATTGGAATTATTCGGAGAATATTGGGCTGCGCCAGAGTCGCCTATTCATGATATCTAGTCCAAGAACTTTGGAGAGGCTGCCTGAAAGTCTGCAATGATTGAATGGTTCAACAAGACATACTTAGATAGAGCGCTCTGCTGACTGCATCAATTTGAAAGAGAAGCCAAGAGATTGAAAGTAGTTGTCCATTGGCTAGATTATACGAAATTGTGAAAGAGATAGCAAGTCGAGTAAAAAGTGAGGCTCCGGGAGGGGAGGGCGCGTGTTATATCGGGCAGCATTCGATCGCTATAATGACCCGAAAAAACACTAGTACAGAAGAGGCAAGATCGCCAAAGATTACCATCTACCTACCATTAACCAACATCGAAATGCGTTGAACCGTCGAGGACAGGCAGTAAAACCACCCTAGTTACACCCCTCGTTAGGTGTAGGCGAGGTACTAAGGGGGTGTTCAATAAATTGTTTGGTATATTGTATACTCAGTAAGGCGTCGGAGCCCGTCTATTGCCAATTGTAAACGTTTGCAACTAAGGAGATTGGAGCTGTTCTATGGCTCCAGCAAGGGACAGGTAGCGAATCTGCCTACTGTATTATGACAACTGAAGTTATTAGAGACTGGCGGTAATCAATCTTTGCTCCGCAAATAGCGGCGATATGCGTGCTACTGTACTGCAAAGTGATATTGTTCAGCAGTCTACTTGGAAAATCTATCGCTACGACCTCTGGAACCTGGGATTTAGGGGGCGGACTGCTCTAGACGGCGCTTTCTATTACTTCATAATGCAGAAAACCTCCCGATCTGTTTGTCGGACCCACTCCTGCTCGAACAAGGATCTTAATGGAAATCTTCACGCCACCGTGGCTCGAACCGCATGAGGAAGCATCTAAACGCCACACATGACGTGGGCTGTCAGTCAGTGATCATTGATTGATTGATTCCAGTTGAAGCCAAGGTGCCTGAGAGTCGAGACACATAGTGGTAGCAAAGAACTAGAATTTCCCTAAATTCCTCCATCCTCATGAATAGAACTCCCATTAGTTAGCCCTCGCTATCGTCTAACCCTTAACATCATGGCCAAAGCCGGAGCGCCTCCCGATTATTGTACGTTCTTCTACCTACCTATACTAAGCGCAGCCCCTCCTCGCTCCATCCCACTATAACCACCTGATTGACGATACCCAGATCGCATACTAGAAATATCCGAGACTGCCACCACGCAGCAGATTCGCGATGCCTACAAAAAGTGAGTTCGAGGCTTTACACACGCCTACCTTCTTCATATCGATGCGAATTATAGGTATGGTAACTAATCTTCTCGGAAGAGCTGCCCTCAAGACACACCCGGACCGCGTAGCAGCCGACTCGCCAGAGCGCTCCTCGCGCACACGGAAGTTCCAGCTCGTGAACGACGCCTACTACACCCTATCCGACCCGACCCGACGCCGAGACTACGACGCGCAGCGGAGGTTATTTGGGACCAGGAGGCCGAAACCTTCAGGAGCGAGCAATGCCAACCCACCAGGCGCGTTTCACGCAGACTTCGAAGACCCGGAGGAAGAAATACCGCTCGGCGGCGACGCCAACATGGGGGGCGCGGGCGCGGGCGCAGGCGCGAACGACTTCTACAGCTGGGCGTGGAACTTCTTCACGGGGACGACCAAGGGAGATGCGAATGCGAATGCGAATGCGAACCGCCAGGAAGCGCGCCGGGAGGCCGAGAATGAACAGTTCGCCGACGTCTTCGAGGAGATGCTGCGCGAGGAGGGCATGGACGAGGCACAGCAGCAGGGCAAGGGCAAGTTCTGGTCCCTGGCCGGCGGCGCCGCGGGGGGTGTCCTGGGGTTCATCGCCGCCAACTTCCCCGGCGCCATCGCGGGGATGGTTGCCGGCAACCGCTTCGGCGCCATTCGCGACGCGCGGGGCAAGAGTGTGTATGAGGTTTTCCAGGAACTCCCCCAGACGGATCGTGCGAGGCTGTTGGCGCAGCTCGCCACGAGGGTTTTTAGTCACGCGACTGGGATTTAAATGAGGGCAGACAGGCTGTTGTTAAACGCTGAGTGACGCAATATTGTTGCCAAATTCTTTGATTGTAGTCTCGGCTTCCGGTACAGCAGGAAAGCAATAATGGGTTCGCCGCAGTGATCGGAAGCAGAGGAACACATGTTTGGGACCCGGTGTCAATGGCGTTGAGATTTGCAGAAACAGGGCTAGGCGTTTTTTAGTTTAGGTACAACAAGGTCGCCCTACGATTACTGTTTATTAGATAGAAATATAAGTACTAATTAGTCTGTCATATAAGTAAATTCCTCAATACGTGCTTCTGTACGAGCTGACGTCTAGACTAGGTAGATGAAGATGATTGACATAGCAGTCTCCGTGGGGGCTGTCTTATACACTGTGCCTCGTACCGTGGACACTTTTAACGTTAATCGATAAGGAGCTTCACTCAGCGAACTCCCAGCAACATAACAAGCAATGGACAACTAACTCAAGGTTCAAGCTTGCTTTTCGAGCTTGCTTCACCACAATGGGAGCGCAAGATGGGCCGTCACAGGATAAGGTCAAGCTCGCGGCATCAACAGGGGACATAGCCAGACATCGCACTCAATCTTCCTCATCCGAAGCTAGCGATGACGGGGATGAGTCCGCCAAGGACGTCCTCAGCTACTTCGAAAGCGCACAATGGACCGCAGACGGGACAACGCTGCTGACGTACTCGTCCACAAATCTGATATCGGGATACATCGTGCCAGAGGCCCTCCTCTCCGCAGACGCCGTGCTCCCTCTAAAAGCACAGGCACAAATCCAGCTCCCCGAGCCTAGCAACGTGCTCTCAGGGGCGCCGTACTTCTCCCTCGCGGAGCCATGGACGCAGCAGCTGCTAGTCTCAGCACGGGACCACCCTCTACAGCTATTCTACATGGGGCCCAGTGCGCAGCCCCCCATATCTTCCTACCCGTTCACCAAGGCGCGAAGCGAGACCTTTCTGTCCGCGACATCTCTTCTCTGGCCGTCGCCCGGCACGCATTTCATAGCGGGGAACCGCAGCCTCCTGGCGCGCTTCGACGTCCAGCGGACGGGCGAGGAGCCGGTGCTGCGGATCCGCACGATCCCGTCGGAGCGGCATCTCTCGAAGGGGGGCGGCGTCGGCATGCGAGGGACCGTCTCGGCGCTGGGCGGGCAGCCGATGGACGCGGGGACCGGCGCGAGTCTCGTCGCGGCGGGCACGTGGACCCGGTGGATTGGGCTGTACGATTTCGCGCAGGCCGGCGAGTGCGTCGCTACGTGGAGCATCGCGGCCGCTGTGCGAGAGACGAAGGGGAGTAATCGCAGTCCCGACGGCATAGGCGGCGACGGGATAACCCAGACGACGTGGAGTCCTTGTGGTCGGTATCTCGTCATCTGCGAGCGCAAGTCCCGCGGCGCACTAATCTATGATGTGCGTGTCACGGGGAAGCTGCTCGGTTACCTGACAGGGCGCGACGCGTTGGGGAACCAGCGGGTCGCCTGTGATGTATTCCCCGGGACGGACGAGGACGGCGGATTTGAGGTGTGGTCCGGAACGTCAGGTGGCGTGGTGAAGGTATGGGAGGGTGTTGGAAGCTTGGAAGGCCCTCATGCACCCGCCTGGGAATGGGCTGCGCATCGATCTACCGTAGGCAGCACCTGTCTACATTCTAGCGGCACCGTCGTTGCGACGTGTGCCGGGTCGTGGGAGTTTCCAAACGAAGACGACAACCTAACACCCTATGGGTCACTCGACGGCAGTAACAAGAGCCACGGAAGCGGTTCCGAAGAAGACACAGATGACGGTGAAAGTGGCAGTGAAACCGATGGTTCCGAAGGCCGGCTATCCTGGATGCAGAGGCAAAATAAAGAAAGTAGCTTGAAGATATGGAGTGTTACAGGTCTTCCGAGTGGGACCGAAGAACGTTTGTAGGATGAAAGGTTCGAGTAAAAGCGATATATGATACCCAGCTAAGCTTTCTAGCAATCAATTTACCTGATATAAAATGCGATTTCTTTTGAACCTCAAATTAGATCGGAATATCTGCCATGGTAGAATCCTAGCGCCCTCGTGTAGCCAACTTTATTGGGATCCATTATTAACAGCTCATGATACAATCAACAAATCTAGCAATTATCGACACAGCAAACCAGTACTGTAGGCACGGATTAGTTTTTCAACGCCATTTCGTCGACAGCGTCTTGTTGACTCTATTTAGCACGCGCTCCCCGCCCATCAGATCCCGGAAACGCTGTAGTCGCTCAACATCCGTCATCGTTATAAATGCGACTAAGCCAGGCTTAGAGCACTCGCTCTCTCCAACAGTGGTATGGTCTCCAAGCTTAAGACGACCGAGAACAGCTTGCGCCGCATAGGCGTTGAAGCCCGCGCATCGAAGGAACAACTCCCACTGCGTCTCATCCTGGATAAGATGTTCCTGGATTTGAGTGGCCTCGGGCGCATGCCGAGCGGCGAAAGAACAAAGCCATTGCAACAACGTAGCCTCCCCACCTCCGACGTAGAACACATTAACTTTAGAATCAAGGGCTGCAGCAAAACCAATAAACTCTGCATATGCTATGGTCTCTTGGGGTGTTAAGTCACGCACCGTCTCATCTACGGTATTCGCTTCGGACACGAGCACGACCAATCGTTCGTAGCGCAATGCTACGCGGCTAATGCGCTCGCGAATCAAGGACTGGCCCCTGTGACCAGGCGGCGGCTTCTGTATGGCTTCTAGGAGCGTTGTTACAATAATCCCCGTAGCAGGAGAGACTATAACGTCTGCTTCGGCCGCGAGGAACGATACAAGGGTTGAGCTCGAAACGGAGTACTGGCCCCAGGCGATTGTGTTCCATCGATCGAAATCGCGCTCGATGATCTCGGCATTTGGATAGAGTTGTTCAAGGCCGAAAAATAACTTTCGACTAAGAGTCAATCCCTTGATAAGCTTTGTGGGCGCGTTAGGAACGTCTCGCCTGGGGCACGGAGCTTGCAGTCCTTCTTTCTTTTCTAGTCGCTCGACTGTCTTAGATAGGCCAGAATTGCTTCCTTCTGATCGTGACGGCTCACGAATTGAGAACGATTGTGGCTTAACTTCAGTCTTGGAAGTAGACAAAAAGTATGAGCTCTTGTCTTGCTTACGGCGCTTTGCTGTATGGAAGTCGACATAAGTCGAAAGCAAAGTTGAGACAGCCGAATGGATTCGAAGCTAGGTAGAAGATTGGTCTGGCGCTGTGTAGAGAGGGTGCAACAAGGTCA
>NQIM01000689.1:0-14333 GCA_003426235.1 Xylaria polymorpha
CCTTTAAGCTAGTCGCTCATCGCCGCTTCGATTGAAATTAAACCAGACGAGGCACACTACTCCCCGAATCCTGACTAAAATTCCCCGAAGAAGTTTTTACAACTAGCGTTTACCATAAGCAAAGTAATACTTGACTTGACTTGTAAGTAACTTGACCAAGCAAAGTAAAGCAACGATTTTAAATTACTTGCCTAAGCAAAACAAATATTTTTATTGTTTACAATTATTTATAAATATTTGTAAGTAATTTTGCTAATTTTTCTAATTTTTTTATAAGGTATATTTAATAAGAAACTTATATTATAGTTTATATTATACTATGTTTATTAATAGCTTTTGCTACATGTACTACACGCTACACGCCACAGCCCTATATAACCGCTCCAAACGCTCGCTTTACTCGCGTCCCCTTTAATTTTATACCCTCCACTATAACCCTATTTACTTAATTTACTTATTAATTAATTAAGTTAAATTAAATAAAAGATTTGCTTTAAACAAAAAAAAAAAGCTAATTTATTGGCTTAAGTTAGGCAAAGCAAAGCAAAGCGCGTTTTTTTGCTTTGCTTTGCTTGTGGTGAATGCTGTTTATAACAACCTATAGGATAAGCATTGTAATGATTTCTTCTCTAAAATACACCAGGGCGGAGTCGATAATTAAGGAAGTCAGAATTCAAGAAGCCTATGGCACCAGGTGGTGTGACAACTCAACTTTCCGAAACTTTGATGTCTTCGTCAAAGTCGAAAGTCTTCGGTGGTGGTCGCTTGCGTACGTTCGTGCCAGGCGTAGTCACGGAGAGATTGCTCTGAATAGCATCCTGTATTTCTGTAACCCTGAAGTAATTGCATCATCTACTGCCACAGTAATGATGTCCCTTAAATTGTTACGCATATGGTTGATGTCTTAGGATAGGTATATAGAGCCTGTAATCAGTTTCATATTGAGTTTGACGACATCTATTGATCGCAGGCTGGTTTGATTCACTACGCCGCGAGTAGCCTTGTGATCTATGAGAACAATTACCAGCATTGTGCATGATTGCAGTTGTACTCTGAGGTTTCTACATATCCATACTAGTCCTGATACGTCCAATTCCGTCTCAAAATAGCGGTTCTCCTATTTTGTCAATGTCTTGCAGAGGTACATAATCGGACGGACTGAGTCAACTTCCAACCGGGTGCCGTCCCAACCGCCGTCGGTGTGAAAGACCATGACTCCGTAGCCTCGTTCCCTGGAATGGAAGGGTTATGGCGATCCTGAACTAGATCTAGTCTTATCTGTATAAACATCGAATAGCATTTCCGCCGGAAGCAACTGCTATTTAGGGCAAGCCGAACATTGAGACGAGCGTCGAGGCGACCCTTCGCCTATAATTACTCCCCGCGGTCCATCATGCAGCCAAAATTGATCTTGTCACAGCTTCAACACACCGGTCGATCCCCACAGATAGTTGATGGAAAGGTAAGTACTCGACCCCATCCTCACGACAACAACGTGGAGCCTCGAAAGCAGGGGATGTGTTCTGCTTAGAAATCATGGGCGTGTACCTACCTATCTAGATACAGAAGGACCATGCAGAAAACTGCATGCATACGATTCCGTTCCCTGCAGCAAAAATATGTATGAAGCTAACTCGGTGACCATTCAGGGTTCCAGTTATGGTTACCCAGCCCAATGATAGACTAGAGGGCCGGGTTTTGTCGATCTTGATCCCAGTTCGGTACCGAACGAGGTCACGATTGACTTTTCGTTCCTGGGCAGCGTTCGGGGCTTCACTTAGCTTCGAGAAGTGGCTGCTTATGAGTTCGATATCAGGGGGCTTTCCGTTTCGTTTCTAGGATATATGCTCAAGTCCTGTTTTTTAAGTGGGTGAAGGCGCCGGGTGTACTTACCTCCTTCCTTATTCTTGCCTAGTTGGGATTAAGGTCTATACCATGAGTCCGAAGATGGAATGTGTGCGTGAACTGGCCCACAGCCATAAGTAGAGATTGTGTACACTGTAGTAAAAGTATGCAAGTATGAGAGGTTGTGCTACTTAGCATCGTTTCTCTATCATAACCATGGCTCCAGCTACACTCATTTCTATGAATCGTACTCCTCAACGTTACTCTCCTCTAGGACGACCGGAGGTCGTCCCATGGTAGGTTGTATTCTTATTTCTTACTTTAACTTTATCTACATGGTGGGACTGTGCAACTACTCTCCCGATAACATAAACGGGTCAAGCCTATGATTGAGAAGCATTCTAGGACTACTGAATGCTTCAACTCCTAGGCTAAACTACGATAGCAGTATATCCTATCAAGAAGGAGGGGTAGATGTTTACTGCGATTGTAGATTAATAGAGTATCCCGGATCCGATAGGTCGGTCGTTACAACTCCCAGAGACCGGTGTTTAGTGATAACCAAATATTGGCTAAGCCGCAGTAGCCAACTAGCTTAAGCTCAGAACACCAGGTTCTCAGTCAACGTATATAGCCAGAAAGGGGATCTCAGATTACATGTCCTGGGTAGATACATGTATGTCCCTTGTCCCAGGATCGTAACAGTTCCAAATACGGACACGGCGGGTGTTAGATAACTCGGAATTACCTTATTCATTATCTATCTGATTACCCAGGGATCTACTTACGTTACAGTCCAGGACTTCTATATTTACAATAAACATAATTAATAGGCAACTCCTATTCGACAGCATTACTTATCAAATGACACGCTACGCGTTATTATGCATTATGAAATATAATAATTGCCAAACACGGACAGCGAAAAGTGGCAGCTGTGTTACACGGTTAAAAAATACCTCAAGCCACATCTGCTCTCTACTATTCATAAAAACTTAGTTACCAACCTTATTCTCTTTCCTACATATTTCGCTATCTAGGACTGCGTGACGTGACGACTTTGTGGCTCTAGTGTTGTTGTTAAAAGAGCTCTCTATCTGTTGCACTTGCATCGGCATATGCAACCTGGGGTAGTACTCGGGGAATGCCTCGGTCGATGTTTCAGTTGACAGCGGCGGTTGACATCAAGGGAGTCGTCAGTTTTATGGAAGTAGCAAGTACAAGGGGCATGGACGCCGATAGTATTGGGCATGAATGATAGTGTGGGGAAGGGTCACATTGTTGTAAGACTTGTCGAACGCAGGAGTTGCCTAGTCGAATGCAGATTTAGTTGTGACTCAGCAGAATTCATTGGAGGATATAGGATTTAGTTCCTCTAGCTCCGGCTCTCCTTGCTGTCGTCTTCCTGAACCTGAGGTAACTTCGGAAGAGCGGCAAGTTTTAGATGGATCTGACATGCCGATAACATCTCTCGTCAAACTAAGCTTACCAGTACGTTCGTTAGCTCTCGGGAAATGATAGCTTGATCCCCGCCTATTTCCATTCCCGCCGAGACAGCATGAGTCGACGTCGTAAGGAGATTGATTATTAACTACAATTAAACTCAGAAAGAGTAGAAAAACAGCCCAGTCGAGATTAGAATAGATTGCAGAGAAATGTGCAGAGCTCAATGAGGGAGGAGTTGTTTCGGAATATAAGTCTCTGATGCACCTGGGAATGTCTATTCTCCTCTAAAGCGGACAATAGACTAATTACTTAGCAATCTGAATCTTGACATCTGGACAAAGTGCATATAATGGGCGTGATGAGGGCATACATCGATGGTGACGCCGACAGCAGCTTCTGTCACGTTATTTCCCGAGATGGTGGTCGAAGGATGTCAAAATGCTGTGAATCTTTAGCTGTAGGCACCGGCCTCCATTCTGTAGCGGGATCCATCTGTCGGCTGCCTTGTTGCAGAAGCTTCGATACTATACTGCATAAGCCACAAAAAGTTGTCGTTGGTGGCTGTGGTCTGATGATAGCTATGGCTCTCGTATCGGCGATTGTATCTCGGAATCGGGGATTATCTCTCAAATTGGCAATGTTACCCTTCTCGCAAGGACAAACGACACATACATAATGGTACATCAATAGTCTCCGGATGGGCTGTGTTAAGCCATCATCAACCCTAAGGATAGGTAATATGCTCCATTGCGTAAGCATGCAGCAGAATAACACGCTAGCAATGCAGCCCATGTTGCCAAATTGAAAGACTAGGGTCCCATTCCAGTGATGCATTGTGACTCTACAGCAACACCGTCGTAGAGTTGAACACGGCTATAAGTGGTGGGAGGGGAATGGTGCATCGCTCTTGTCGACGAAAAAAGGGCTCGGCTATGCGGTCTCTGATGCCCTGGAGCTGTCATCACATACTAAGTCACATGAAGAATGTCCATCCGTGCATCTTGCATTTAGATTCATCTACGAATGCAAAGATCCGTCCGGATGATCCATTTCTGGCCACCTGTCACTTCACGGCCCTCATGCTGATAGAGAGTGGTTGGTCAATAGCTCATCTGAGAGATATGGACAATGACCATCTTCCCGATAAACGGCAAGTAGACTCACTCACCAATAAGCAATTATCCCCATGTTTGTGAAGAAGAAGCATGCCCGTTTCCGGGGCGATGACGAGCTCTTCTCGTGCTAATTTACGGTCATTAGGGTAGAACACAGTTTCCCCACCCAGGACTCCGTCCGCTGCCGAAGTCAAGTATAATAATGCCGTCCAGGTAGTTTTGGCCCGAATTCTTTTAGATCCATCATCGGATGGAACATCGACTAGGTTATAATCGTCATCTATGAAGTAGTTAATGGCTAGTATCACAGCGCACATCACATACTATTGAAAACGGGCAGCTGAATCAGCTCAGCGCTACAGCCATATGGCTACGGTGCTGGGTGTATCGTTACTACACCACGTAGAAGGCTGGAGAAGAATATGCATGAAAAAGCCACCGACAACGCTAGGGGCGAAGGAATGCACGGCGTAGCAGCGGAGTTAGGTAGGACAAAATACCAGTCTGGTTGCTGCATATGCATATACCGCCGCATCGTCGAACATGGGTTCGGATGATGAATGGCCTGGGTGGCCTGGGTGGCCTGATAGGGGCAAAACAGAAGCGGGGAGGAAGGGCCAACATCGAATGGTGTCAAATAGTGTCAGATGATTACACGTACAGTGACAGTCAAAAAACTGATTTTTAGAGTACCGATAAACACGCACATTCGGGTTGAGTCCGACGACCTCGCCGCCCCTATACGTTACGTCAGCAGTGATCAACCGGCGCCGAGGAGGCTGACGAGAACCCCCTTTACCACAAATGCTTGACGGAGGGATCTAGCACTGCATCCTTGAGTCCCGTTTCAAGCCACAATTTCTGAGCAAACCTAGCGTCGTCCGTCTGAAAGCGGTCGTTGACTCGGGTTGCCTCCCCCCGCTTCGGGCGGCCAGGGGTCGTCATTAACGGTAGCCCATGAAGAAAGGCTACATATTCCCGACACAGGCTCTTGGGCCAGAAGTTACGAAGTAAGATGACCTGATCGGCCAGTGTGGGGATTGGCACATCGAAGGCAAGCTGGGTGACTGGTAGGCGCGGCTGGAATGGTGGCCAACTCGTCGCAGTCGCAGTCGCAGTCGCAGTCGCATGTGCATCTGCGTGGTGGCTGGTGTGATCAGGTCTATGGTGGGACGACTGTTTTGCCCCAGCTTTGTTCTTACTGCCCATTGTCTCACTTATCGTATCCAGACGTGCTATGGCTAGCAATTGGTTGTCAATTGCCAAGGGAGAGGTGAAACAATTGGTACTATACTGTAAGTGTAATGACGTTGAAGTACGGTCGGCACGTGGCTGATGTTTACCTACTCATCTTCTGTACCAAGGTAGCCTCTAAAAGAAATGGGCCTCCTCTTCGCCATGATTCGTCAACACTATTTCTCCACCTAGGTACCGTAAATACAGTACAGTACATTCTGACTACAGTGCTGGGTATGTATGCACTACCTAACCTAGACGTGTACTGTCAGCGCAACTGGATGGTTCTCTTTCTTGCATCTCGGCAAGATTTAGTAAGTATAAGTTGGGTAAGTACTGTATTGTATACTTGCTTTAAGCGGCCCCCAGCTGCATAGAAAATGCAGGTGTCACTTTAGTAAGAGATGAACCGTGGGTCTATATCTCTAATTAGTCGGGAGAGACCTCCCCAAGGAGTTCATGCGGAAAATCAAACTTCGCAGTAAGCTACGTTCGAGGTTCACCCCCTTCTGCTGCTTGTTGTTTAGTGGAGAGAGTGAGTAGCGTGTTGGGCTACGAGAATTGTCTAAGTAGACTCATCAGATACGATTTGAAAAGGCTGATACCTCTACGCGTCACCAAAAGAATGAGCCACTTGACTGAATTCTCCCTCGTGTTGGCCTATGTTAAGAGGCGGCTCGGGGGAGGGGAGGAGTCTGTCTGCGAGTATCGGCACCATGGCCAGTTCGGCGGTGAGCCCTTCACGTTCCCGTTGCCTGGGATACCATCACCAGACCAAGTTGCGGAGTTCTATACCCGTCTCAATATCGAAGTCGAAAGCTCCCCGCTTCATCCCGAGCGCAAAAAACATATCGGCGATTCACATCTGCGGCATACCACGCGCACCGTGCTGTCGCGGAAAACCAGCCAAAATCAGGGTCTGTGTGGCATCTTCAGAGTTGCCTGGCCTACATCACTAAGGCACTCCAGATTGCAGAACAGAGCAAGGAGTATGATGACAGGCACCCGGTTCACTGGAGTGAAGTTTACCGCCCTGCGTCTTCGCAGCACACCACGCCCCCAGAATACTGGTTGCTGTTCAAGCTGGAGAGTCTTCTACCAGTGTTGCGACTCTCTGTGCGCATCCTTCGACTCGTCTTGCCGGACTGTAAAATGACCTGGGACGAGTGGGAGTACAGCTTGTGCCGCAAGGAGTGGTTGCAACAATTCATACTCGACTCGAGGGTGTCGTCTTGGAAGAGCACCCCCCTCCACGCGCCGCGACGAGTGGATGTCGTGGGGCTAAACACATTGGACGGTCTCTAGACACGAATTTGCAGACATGACTCGATCGCGTTCTGACCAGGTTAGCTCCCCGGGATAAGGGAGTAAGAATCCATTGTTGACCGGCTTTTCCAGTAAAATAAGCAGAAGGTCATCTTCATAGCTCGGTATTTCTAAACCAGAGACGATGTACGGGCGTGTTTAGGTAGTCTCTAGGTATCTAGTCATGGAATGAGTTGAAGGGATTCCCGAGGTCATACCGTGAAATACCTAGGTACCACCTGCTGGACTGGAGCTTGCAACTTATGCACATATCAGGATTATAAAAACTATCTAGATACATATATACATATATACAGCATAAACGGGCCCATTTGCCCCACATGCACATATCCATGGATGCTTGTAATAGGTCTCTTAGGCTCCACAATTGAACTAGACCGAGATTGGACTAGACCAAGATAAAATCCGGGGAATCAGAACCATCGCATCCCATCACATCAACTCGCCACTCCTTCGAGACAGCTTCATAAAAATCTATTCGCACAGCACCAACCAGAGTCCGAGGCAAGATGTGGTCGTTCGGCACGACAATGACGATGCCCAAGGATAGCGACTCAGCATCGAAAATTCATTCGCTGCCTCCCGAGCCCGCTCCTATACCCCCAGTACAAGCACAAATTCTGCCCGAGACTCGACCATCCGTTCTGTCGCAGCGATCACTGAAGCAATTGGGTTTATTTTGGGCCGGCGCCGGCTTCCTTTCGCTCGCCACTTTGATAACGAGACGGTCGGTAGCCAGGAAAACCCTGAGCACGATACCCAAGTTCTACACACCGAGCAACCGGCCGGTCACCACGATCGGCTCCGACAGCTCCCTCATCGCCCTGGAAGCCCTCAATTTAGCAACGCTGAACGTTGTGGGCTTTGCCGTCATGATGACTGGTGGCTTTTCCTGGGCCTTGGACGTTTCTAACATCGACGACCTGAGGCAGATGGCCCGAAAACATATCGGCCCAGCCGGGGGCAGGACCGATGAGGAGGCAGAACGGGAAGTAGAGGAGTGGGTTGCCAAGGTCCTGCTGCGGAAAGAAAAACGAGAAGAAGCTGCAGCGACGGCGAAGACATCGACGGCAGCCAATGGAAAGGGTGACTAGCACGAGAGAAACATGTTTTGATCTCTGCCCCATCCCGGGGCACAGCACCCTCGGCGGTCCTGGGAAACCCCCATTCCATGTGGCGTGCGGCTGCTGTGTCGACTCGCTGGCCGACACTCGCGAGTCCACAATCAGGTTCCCACAATCGAATCTTATCGATGCGACGCGCCCAGCCATTGCTACTATAAAGACAACCATGGTTGTTCTGTTCTGTATCATTAGACGAATGTGTACCCCTCAAGCAGAAGCAAGTGGCGCAACTACCTCTGTATCATTCCCCCGTCGCCACTAAGCTCGCTGCATATGAGACCAATAGACGGCCGATCCTTTTTCCACCGCCCGGGTAGCTGGACCAGTAGAATGAAGGAGGCTGCACCTTATACAGTAACCCCTAGAGTCGACCTAACACATCCTCACTCTCAAATCCATCTACGCAGATCACTCTTGGCTTAGGAGTGATGAGAGACATACACTAGTTCTTCCTAGTGGTGATCTATGTACCTTGACCTCACTATGAGCAGCTAATCCTCTATACAATCTAGGGTGGATCTATACAACCCATGGTGGTTGACCAAGCACTTGAATATCCCGTAGTCTATATATTTTGCTCTGTTTCTGCCCGTTATTCTTCCAGCTGTATCCAAGTTATCATGACGGCCTAGCCTATACTAAAATACACTAAACCTGTCATTAGCTGTTTCATTGACACTTCAGCATCCGGCCGGCCAGTACTCATCAAGCAACCAGAAATACTTCTCACTGCGAGCATCAATGGCGATTCATCCCCAATTCTGGCCTCAGTTTTGGGTGCTCGTGAGGAACTATCACTTGTTAGAGAATGGTTTACTTGTACAGTCACCTCACCTTGATTTGAGAGTTCGAATCCCTCAAATTATCATTCGTGCTATCAATGGAGACTATATGGGAGAACCTCGCCCTCTCGAGTCTGTAACGTCGCTTGGAAATGCTGTCGATAGGACAGTGTACCGCTGTGCTGCGCACGGTGTCTATATCTCCCCAGGATCCAATGAGGGCCACTTCCCTCTATGGGTATGCTTACAACGGAATGAACTTTGCCAAGAAGGCCACGTCTGGGTTATCAACCTATCCGATTTCGAGTATCTGACGGTTCCCATCTCCGAGATCTGCTGGGTCCCAACTCATGAGGCGGCAGATGGAAAACTGTTCACTGTTATCGGTAGTCCCGGAAAGCATGGTTATGCGAAAGAGACGTATCTACCAACGGTAGCACAAGAGCTTGGTTTCCCAGAGCAGGCGAAATTTCAACTTCCTGCTTCCAGATTAGCTGGATTTACGAGACTAGAACCAGAGAGACAGGAGGCTTTTTTCAAGAAGCAGTTCATGAGCATTCAAGAACGTTGTAGGCCGCGTTCCAGAGTCGCCGAGCGGCGACTTCCTTGGTCCAGACGAGGAAACCAATGGCGACAGTTCTACACAGCAACTGACGAAGACTCGGAAGACCCCGGTTTCTTCAAAGATGATTTTTCCAGTGACGATGAGAGCACTATTCCTCCACTTCAGGAGCGGATCGGGGAAATGCAAGAACAAATTTCCGAGGCAGGTAGTCTCGGTTGTATTTCAAACCGCCGTGAAGACCCGCACACTCATGTCTTGCATAGGGTTTCTGCCGATGCCGTTGTCTTTACTCGGATCTCGGACCGACACGCTTGAACCCACATCCACCGCACAGACATATTACAGACGATGACTGCAATCTCGGCTCAAGCCATCGACTCCACTGCATATTCGCGGCTCATAGACCAGATCACTGTGTGATCAGCAGTTGCTCAAGAGAGCAACATGAGCACTGTATCACATTTAGCACACCGTCTAGTCTTATCGACTCTGTACCTACTCCTATCGAGCATCAGGGGGCAGATGTCGATGCTACAGTAGACGAGACCGCTATAGTCGCAATAGAGATCGATTCAGATGACGACGAATTTGAAGTCATATCTCTCTCCGATGAGCCTGAACTTCCCTCCAGCGAACCCTGTCCCAGCGACAGCGAAAGGATCCTGCACGGCCAAGACATGGAGCCGTGGAGCGCCTTCGCGGTGCCATTTTCGGAATCGTGGCCGATCAGTCCCATGGCAGAATTCCTCCCTGGTACGCAGGGGGATCTGGGGTGGTTGGATGAGCCACCTGATCTCGTCTTCGACATAGATGCGGCTGAACACATGATGTGGAACTACCCCAATATCTTCATGACCCCTGAGCCACCAGTATTCCGATGAGCGTTCAGCTCAAGTAGAGGAAGCCGCATACAGATCAAAAGGTGGAAGTTTGATGCCAACAATATTTTACTCCCCGTTTCTGATATAGTGGCATTCATCATACCTATCCCAACAACGCCATTCTTGCTTCTATCTACAAGAGTCGCACTAACTCACCCCTACCTCACGGTTCTTGTTCTATGCGCACCTGCTTACCTATATAAGCCGATTAAAATCAACTCTTCCTCTCGCCACCAGGAGGCATATGATGAAGGACAATGCCTCCCATCCAATAAGGGGAAATATAGACTCAGAAGGATATAAACCTCGACACACACCTGCCGCTCCCAACAACAGATGTTTTCCACTCAGCCAAGCCACCCAAATGATCAAGCGGTGAAAGGGTCAGCAGGACAAATACCTCGTGTCAGGCAAGCGGGTCATAGGGATTCAACAGCTTTCCACAGCCCTACTAGCTCTATGATTCTTTTTCACGCGCCCCTGAGCGTCGCGTTTTGATTTGATGCCGAATTATGTCTCACTCCTTTCTCTCCCCCCTCTTTTTCTTTTTTCTAACCCACTGCCCAGCCAGCCCGCTACAATCTATGTCTTATCCATTTCTCTTTGATCAACCAAGCACATTATTACCTATGTTTCCGCGAGGGATATTATTCACGGTGTCTCCGTATTTTACCAGCCCCGGATTACGGCAAGCAAGTTGGCGCAGAGTTCTCTACAGAGTGACAGATAATCGCAGACAAGGCAGGCTACATACACGGAATGATAGAATTATTTATTTATATATATTCCTATTCCTATTCCTCCTCGGGTGGTCGTTCATGCATCCTATAATGTGGTATTTTGGGACTTCGTCCCACTGGAAATCTAGCCCTAAACTAACTTCACCTATATGGATTCATAATCACCGTGATTAACAAACTTGAACTAGCGCGGGCACTTTGACTGATTATGTCTAGAATGAATGCCGTATCCCATGTAGCGAGATGTTCCGTGACTGGGCTGCTACAGCGAATCTTTCTTGTATGATACCCCTGTTCTCGCGGTTTTCGGATAGGTATGCCTCACTAAGGTATAGTACTAACCTTAGCAAAGTACCTATCTACGCGACACATAACGAATTATGAAATCTTGGCCACGGGTTTAGTAGGTTAACCACGTATCTTGGGTAGTAACAGATCAGTAAGAGAGGTGTAGAATCAGGTTCTTGCTAGCGAGGGAGTCTTACTATATATACAGTTTCGGCACACAGCTTGTCTTAGTTGTACTATTTAGAAACATGGTTAAGAAATTGCAGAATTTTCGGATCTCGCTACGCTTGCTTTACCCTTGGTAGACGGGTTACAATCTCCACGCTCATATATATAATGTAAGTACTCAGCACATAATAGAAGAAAGCGTAAGCAAGGCGAAGCGAACAACGATACAGATAATAAGCTACCAGTACAATCGTAAGTAAGTAAATAAATTCATAATTCTATTCCGTATTAATGATTGAAATAAATCCAGTGGGTATTAATTCTGTCAAGTATATACGTGCATCGTCCCCATCTTCTTTCTTCTTCAACTTGCCTGTAGATACTTCGTCAAGTAGGTAAGTGGTATGTATGTAGGTAGGTATCCAACAAGTCGGCTGGTCGACCATCCACTGATAGCCAACGGGCAAAATAATTCGCCAATATGGTAGGTGCTCATTTCGCAAGAACGCTTCACGGGGCCATGCCATGCCAAAAGATACAACAAAACAACAGCAAACCCATGTCGCAAAGCAATGCGCGTCTAACTTCCACGACCTATCCAATATCGTCTGAGTTGTTTTAGTTTCGGCGGGTTCAGATCACCGGAACTTCTTCCACCCCACTGCGTTCCCGGAGGCGTTCCTCTAGCGCGGCCCCGCTCCTCCTCGAAGCTGCCCCTACGCCCCCAGTTGCGGGGTTGCCGTTTGAGGAATGCGCCGACGGCACCGAGGTAGCCCTCGTGACGCAGGAAGTAAGCCTGTTTCTTGCCTTTGCTCCAGAACCGGATAGCGTAGCTTAACGTGTTCATTGTCTGCGGGTGACCGCGGATAAACGAGCCGCCGAAGTAGATGTGCGACAAGCCGTGAATGTGGGAGTGGAGGTATGCGATCTGGCCGATGTTGTTGCTGATGGCGTAGAGTAGGGAGCGCGAGATGTCGGAGGAGGAAAACCGAGACGGCGCATCGGCTCGGGTCTGAGGTTGTGAGGATGGGGTGGCGGTTTGATTCGAGGGATCTTGTATTGGTTGGTCGGGCTGGTCATCATCGCGTACCCCGTTACCATTGTCTTCAGCCTCGTTCTCGGCTTCGCGCTTCATGCGGAATACCTTTCCGAAAGAGCTCGCGATGGCGGTGCTCTTGAGCCCGATCTTGTTGTAGTCTGTGCCGTAAATGTCGCCCACCAACATATCGACCTTGGCGTTGTCACCTTGAGCGGCCATGTCAAGCATATCGTCGAAACTTTCGGCTGGTGTGAGGAGAGATAGCAAACCCCATAGTGTGCCACCGCCGAGCGATGTGCCGCCTACACGTTCGTACTTTCTCGGCCCGGATACCTTGAGTATGCTGACACCAGATCCGATGTTGACGAGCATGTAGGGATATATGTCTGTTTCGGGCTCCACGAACCCCATGGGCTGGGTCTCTGAATAGGTAAAGACCTCGCGGGGTATCTCGGTAATAAAGAAGTCAAGCCCTGGTTCGTTATATTATCTGGTCAGCGTTCTCTCATTTCTGTCGAGTACGGGAGTCAGGCCCGAAGTAGGCCTCACCTATTATAAGACAAGTCATCTCATCTTCACTCAGCACATCCACGCCCAGGGACTTCTTAATCTTATCATGGTACTTAAAAGCGCCGCCGCCCGTAGCCATAATGCATAGGTCGTTAGGTTTCGAGCCATTGAGGGTTAATTGATTATCTTTGAGGTGTCGCATGAACCCGATACAGTCGTCAATATGGTCTGTTTCGAAGGAGTGGAAGTTGAGTCTCCCACCGGGCTCGGTCGAATGCGCTTCGCGGGAGAAGTAGACGAGCTTGGCAAGAGAGCCACCGATCTATCCATATAAGAATCAGTCCATGTCTTATGCCGGCAGTCCCTGACTACTCCTATACTTACATCCACAGCTATGTGGCTCACGACGGCAGTATGATTGGGTAACCTGATGTCTTTGCCCTCGTGATAGCTCCCGTTCGTGTAGCCATTGGCAGGTGTGCTCGGCTGCTCGGTACCGTCGACAATAAAGGCACCTTTGACATTGATGCGAACCGAGCCCGGATGCGATATGGTGCTGTCGATCTCGGCGGTGGTGGTGGCAGTACTCGTCATGGCGCGCGGTCGTGGGTTACTCCCGTCATGGTGGTCTATATCATCGCCGGCGGCGATGGCTGTTTCGGAATGATCATGGGGCTGTGACCAGGGCATGATGATGGTTGCCGATGAGTCGCACTGCTTCTGCGACACGATTCATACGATTCCGAGTCCTCTTCTCATGCAAGTTGCGGCAGGCTCATAGGGTCAGTTGAGGAGGGATCCGGGGCTAGCGAGATATGGCACAAGACCGAATGGGATAAGAATGGTAGATGGATACATATGCGGCGCGGAAGCCGAGATTTCGTGTGTATTTAAGGCGGCATGAATGTGATGCTAGGACGGTGTCGAGACGAGGTAGGTGAGTCAATCTGACATATTTCTTGTGTAGGAAATAATAATAGGGACATCGGTCGGGGGATCGCAAGGCTTGGTGATGGCGGGTGAGCAGAGAAGAGGGTCCGCGGACATCTGATGAATGGCTTTGGTGGGGTAATTCCCGAGGGGTCTTGTGGGGGGGAGTCTCTGCCGACCTACCTACTACATGTAGGTAGGCCCTAGCTACCTAGGTAGGTAGGTACCTACTTATAGGCTCAAACCCCCATCGTTCAGTAACAGGTCGGTATTCGGCGCCGACTCATCAAGGTGTCTGTTCTGTCTGTTAGATACTGGATTGTTAGACAAAGGCTGAG
>NQIM01000069.1:0-123266 GCA_003426235.1 Xylaria polymorpha
GCTGCTGGGCTCTACGACCGCCCCCACACGGCCGCTTCAACGGCCTCGTGTGGAGATCCGCTGCTCTTAAATAACCGCTGTCGTACCCTGTTTGCTCTTCTCTCCCCCTGAACCATATCACTTCCATTCTTTTTATTTCTCCTTGATTTCCCCCCAGCAGCATTAGAAGGCGGGTGGGAGGCCCTGAGCAGAACTGATGGTCGCGCCGTGATGACAAAGTAATGTGCTCTACGCCATGGAGCCGATGCGAATCCGGGTAAGGACTCCGGCCCCCAGGGTGGCAACCCGGGACCTAGCGGCGCGGGATTTGGGTCCGCGAGTGCTCGACGGATGTTGCCTCGAGGCTGAGCGTGCCGATAGAGTTGGGTTCTCTCTGCAGGGACTACGGAATGCCCTGCCAGAACACCTTCACCCACACCTCACAGCCGTCATCGATCAGCTCCAACACACAAGCCAGCTTCTCCGAGATCTCGCCGACAAGTCCCAAGTACACCTGTCTCAAGTACCAGTGATGATCGACTACCTCAACGTCATTCTACCGTGTCTATGTCGCACGCTTCGAGATATCATGGGCTATTACGAGGACAAATTTTTAAGCAAGGAGCACCGCTGGCGGACCATGTATCATAGTATGAGCAACGAGCTACCGGGTACGACCCTACCAGCTAGATTCGTTATGTACAATCAATTCCTAGGATCACTTAATTACATGTTGACAAGGTACGTGCTGCAGATCAAGATTGCTTGACAGAGCCTTACTCCGTCGCCGAGCAGAGACCCGAACTTCGATGTGAACGCCATGGAAGCTCTCCGACTACGAATTCTTCAACTACGTGACGCTAGGAAGATAGGTTCGCTAGACAGTGCCGTCCGTCCATGTAGCCCCAGCTAAGCATAGCATCCAGACCCCCCGAGCCCCATCCGGACGGACCTCGTCAGACGAGATACTGCACTAGACTTTTGGAAGCAAGAAACGGTTCGTCCTGTCGTTGCAGGATTGAGGAGCCTAGTTGACTTTGGTAGGATTCTCACTGGGCCGAAGCTATATTCACTCAGCCCCTGCCGTCCCGGCGAGAATTCAGAAAACGCGGCAAGTAAGCGACGACCATAACTAACTCGCTACTGTAACATGGAGTTGATGTTGTATAGGTCTGATGCATTTGGGCCACTAGATCGAATGGGCCATTTGAATCCTTTCCCCGATAATGTCAAAATACTGGTGAAGCGGTACGGTCAAGTTTGCGTTCTCATCTAGATTCCTTCCCCAGTTGGCTGGCCTCCCCCCCCACATCCTCCTACCGGATTATCACGCCGCGAAGCTGACAGAAAACCTGAAAGGACTTTTGATAATGACCGTGTCTCTATCATGGTATTTCTACGAGAAGCCGATCAATTACCTTTCATGCTCGTCCGCACGCGCACTACCAGTGGCGAACCCTGGGTCTCCATTCGTCCTATAGACAGTCTCACCATTGAGAGGGAGTCGACGTCCGTCTTACATCTGGCCTTCTGGAACTCCATTGAAAGACGTAAAAAGGCTTGGGCCAGCCTATCGTTCCTGACATGGGAAGGTCTGTTCTTTTGTGTCGTATTATCTAGCACACAAGTTAATGGATGATTTTGCTAACCCAAAGAAGAACTGGTGCTATTCTACTGCACCTTCGTCTCCCTCAAAGCTCGTAGCGAATGGGCACACAACATTGATTCCCACGAATTCATCATAAGGAGGGAGAAACGCTTGTTCCAAGCGTAAGTTCCCTGTCACTGCCCTAAGACTCCTTAATTGCTGAATACCAAACTCACTCAGTCAAATCATTGACGACGACTTTGATCATTGTTTGGTCGTCATCGAGGATGGCCACACGAAAGGTCGTCGTCTGCACGTCATGGCCCGAGATGGCCCGCTCGCGAGATGTCCTGTCTGGACAGCATTCGGTATGCCTCATCTGCCCTTGTTCTACTTATTATATCCGCGTCTATCTTCTAACTGCTAGTGCCTTCTGTTTCCATCCCTAAATGCGGTTTGCTGATACTCCTCGTTCCAAGTACCCCCGGATCCTCCCGAGGAATGGCTAATTCACAAAGCACCACATCGCATCTGGCTACGAGATCTCCAGGTCTATTCGTTCTGTGATGAATATAGACCACACCACCAGCGCAGGGGTAAATTCGGTGCATTCCAGATCAAATTCGCCCATCACACGGCGGCCGCGCGCTTTAAGCAGCTTTTCAATCCCATCCCTGACCCATCAGTTGAGGATGCGAGTGAGGAGCGCGACGAGGAGGAGGATTTTACCCCCAGCGACGACTAGCTACCCATCGGGTAGCATATGAAGAACGAACTCCGTGTCGGGAGTCCGGTATTGGTGATAGGTATTCTTCATTATCGCGCACTTTCCTCTATGCGAGTGCCTTTTCAAGCGAATTGGACAAGTACACCTGGCGCGTTACAGCAGAGGTATTTATCCGCCCACATGCGTACTTGGCAAGCTGTTGAACGGCTCCGACGATACATTTTACGCCCGGTTTTCCTTTCGTATCACGAGCCCATGAATGAACGAACGCATATTCGATTCGCTTTCTTTCGACGACATGCCTTATGGTATCATGAACTAAACAGATTGACAACACTACTAATGAGGATTTTTTTACGACGATAACGATATGAATGAAGTTCACGACGGCAACGATCTACGGCCATGAAAAACAACCAGTTAGTAGATTACATGATACCCATAGGACACTGTCTCTCCTACTTTTCGGTCTTTAATTCTTTCCTTGTGTGTGTGTTTTCCTTCTCAGTTTCGCAAATATCGGTTTGGATACTACAAGCATTGCGAGAACGAGTCTGTGTGTTCATTCTGGGTGGGGATGGAAGGTGTACGCTATCGAGGGTGTTGTTCTTTTTGGCTCTTTGAATAATTAAACATGATTATTATGAAAACTCATGAGCGAAACATACAGCGGTTATCGCTTCCTGTGCGTGCTAGTCTCCGAAATACAGACGAAGAATTTTCTATCTCACGGCGGTCGCTCGAAGACTATCTAACACCAAGCTGAGATACCGTCGGCGGCCGATCTTCGCTGTTGGTTCAGACACAGCCTTATCCGGCTCCTAGAGGAGCTACAAATTGTTCGTTTATGGAAAAAAGGACCTTGCATATATACTACGGTATATATATAGTACATGGTATGTACCCGAATGCCGCCCGGGAATTACGGCTTACCGAAAAATTGTACACTACGCCCTTATCCTGGTCGTGATCTAATGCGGGCTTTAATCCAAGCTGAATTACAGAGACGCCCAATCAAATGGATGAACCTTGGAGGGTTGCATATTGTCGCCTGATCAATGCTACCTTACCGACAGCCATCAGAACGCGTAATGCCCTACTGTACTGTATATTTCCGCGATCTCCTGCCAATATAGGAGCACCGAAAGAATGCCTTGACCTGGAGGCCCCGAGCGAGGCTGATTTGGGGCAGAGTATCATTCATATCTATGTGCGCGCTGTGACGTAGTCTGTATAGGTATTAGGCAATGGAGTGCGCAGTTGCGAAAAGAATAGGCTACCTCTTTACTGGGTGCTGTACTGGTTGGGGTTGGTTAGATTCAGTTGAGCCTTGCTGCGGCGTCTTCCTTCTTCATTTACGCTACTATTTCTTCGAACGCCGTGCTTGAGGGACTACTTGACTAGACAAGGAGTGTATTCGTGTCTTTTCACACTTACGATAATCTTATTGAGAGACAAGCGACGACTTTACAGATGGAGAATGACCAATCCTCTATTAAATCGTTTCCAAGACAGGAATTCTCGACGCCTAATGGGATTCCGAACATCCCTAGCTTATACCAAGAATTGAAAGAGCCAGTTGAAACTGTAATTCCTCTAAGGCTTGAGTAAGGAGCCCACCTAGTCTATGTACCTAGTTGAATGGCCGCGGACAGAACCCCAAACATTCAGGTACCACGCTGACACGATCAACTAGTGCCGAAGATGCCAGCGTCGAAAATGCTGAAATAAGCCATGCAGGGAACGATCCTTCCATACCTGCTAGACTTAATGGGGTTACGAAAAAGCGGACTGAGAAGACACAGGCTCGGGCGTCACTTCTTATAGAGGAGGATTTCTATACTCTATTTGAAGGATGTGTTCCCACCGATGAACGACTAAGGGAGTTGCGTAAGAGATGGATCGATAGAAGTCAACTGCAGAGGCGCCTGCTCTATTGTCAGCCTTTTTACATCGTCTTTGAAGAGGAGGAGACGTCGAGAACTGCTCTTTGGCCTCGACGTTCTAAACGAGAGCCCACCACCAAGCTTGTACAGAAGAGCCACCACGAGCTGAGCGAATTCTTGCAACAAGGAGACTCAAAAGGCTTCGTGGAGCAGCTATTGGATGCCTGGCCAGCTAGCTTCGGCCAGTTGACCAGCGTCGAGGGGCAACCGCCACACTTCCGATGGCAATTGGGCGTGCCTGATGCGGATGAAGCTCTTATCATCTGCCGGAAGTCTCTGGCGGGGTGTAACCAGAATACCTTCATGATGGAGGTGTCCCTTCGTCCTTCTGATAATGTGCTTTGGTGAGTCCAGAATACATGCTCTCCCATCCTTTCGATATTACTCGTGGCCAACAGCATCGTCTGACTTAACTCCGAATTCGCAGGCAAATCTTGCCAAATATCACGAACAGTATAATGTCGATGCGTACCATCGCCTTTCTCGAGAGCTTATACGCGCCGACTCACAGTAACTTCACCAGTTTCGGAACCATCAGCGATTGGTTCCCAGTTCAAAACACCACACCAGCTCTTCACAGCACGGGGAATTTCGGCAGAGGAGACTGGCTGTGTGTCCAACTTAATATGCGGGTATGCATCCCTGACGCGACAGGGTTTCGAGCGAGACGGTTTAGGGACGGTTGTGGCATCTCCCCGAAAGGTATCGGATTTCCTCTTCAACGGCAAGCTGCCAAGATCCCGGATCTGGCCCGAGGGACTACCCAATTCGCTATCGAATTCCTTCTATCGGTGTCGATTGTACTCAAAAAGAAGCACCGAGTCGGAGCGCCATCTGCTCTGAATTACAACATCGTCGTTTGGCTGGATTACAACACGAAGTTTGAGAGCCGGACAGGGCGTGGTTCAGATCACCCCATGCTCTCGGACAAGATTGATCTCGATCTTGGCCTGGAGGCCTGCGGAGCGGGCGGTGAAGGGTTCTTCCAGTTCTTGGTTGTTCTCGCAAGGACCCTAGATCACTGGAGAAAATGCTGGGATACGATGATGGATAAGATTGATGAAATCATTAGCGTTCAGGTTTGTTATTTTTTTCTAGTTCCCGTTCAACTGTCGACGTGCCATCCGTTAGACTAATGGTGTAAATCTCGCAGCTCCAAGACACGCTCGACAGGAAACGATGGAGCAAATTGATGTTTGACGATTCGTTTCAATTATCGGAACAGTACTTCACTGTCCTGCAACTTCTTCGCATCTTCCAGAACTGGATTGGAGAAACCGAGAGAGGGGTTCAGAGCCTGGGAGAGGAGTGAGTATTTTCGATTCTCCTGCATTCCAGCTGACGGGTCCTGGGTGTGTACCTCTACATATTCCCGCGAGTGCGGAAGGACTATGTTATTCGATAGCAACGCTGAATGCTAAATCTGAGCAGACTAGTAGAACAATGTGAACTGTGGCAATCCTGGCGCCAGCAGTATGCAACAATGGACGAAGTAGAATGGCCCTTAGACACGGAAACACTGAGGAAGAATATCAGGAAAGTTAACACCTTCTTCGAACTTCGAGTTACACCCTTGAAGGAGCGCATCGAGAAGAAAAAGGAAGAGGTTACAAGTTTACAAGACGCGGTATAGTCACCACTCCTCAACCACAGCAATTGCTCTTGATCACTGCGTGAAACTAAACATGCGTTATTAATAGTTACTTAACGCGTCTTCGTTGCGCGAGGCTCTCAAGGCGAAGACCCTCAATCTCTACATCGGGGTCTTCACGACCGTAACTGTGTTCTTTACCCCGTTAGCATTTATAGCGGTATGATTATCCTCCTACATGTCCTCAGCTACCTAAGTTGTCATATACTCCGCCGTCGGCCGGAGCTGTGGACGCTGACTCGGACCATGCAGGCCTTCTGGGCGATACCGTTCATGGACCCGAATTCGAAAGCGCCAACGCCGAGCGGATTCATAGCCAGCTTTGTGACCGTGCCTCTGCTCACTTACACGCTGTCGACCGTGATTGTCATGTATTTTTGGACCCGCTCATCGCGGCGTCTCGAGGTGCCCTCTTGGGAACTAGCAGATACGGCATGGCGATCTGTACCTTTGGTGGTAGGTCGCTTGACGAAGAAAGCTAACGTGACGTACCAATACCTCCTGGACACCTTGGTCCGTCGCCGGCATTGCCCAGAACCGACGATGGTGTAGGCTAAGATGTCTGGAATGTCTGGAATGTCAGGAGCAGATAGAGTGTCGGCCGTATTATATCATCCTAACCTTAGGTAGTTGATCTAAGGTAGTTGGATTACAATGCATATGACAATTGGCCCGACTGTCACTAAACTCATGGCGCCAAGGCCAGGTCGGGTAATCCATCGTACACCGGGGGCATACATGTAGTAAGGTCATGGTTATGTTGATAAATATAGAATCAATCTGCTATATCGAGCTGTAGAAATAAACGATAAAGAATCATTTTTTACAGTTTAGGTAAAGGACTTATATACATGGCGAGCTACCTGAAATATACAATATACCCAATAATAGTACCTAGTGGGATATGCCCTATGATGTCATGCGTTTCGGAGATATTACAAGTTGCACTAGCCTAAAGGTACAGTGCCGGTACACGCTAAGAAAATGTGTCTGTCTCGTTTCATTTGTGGACCAAGTTCCAAGCCTGATGCCGTCAGTCTCGGACTTATCTTCTTCAGCACGGCGAATAGTAATTACTCATCATCGGAACCCACGTTGCCATCCATAACGGATGGTAAAATGCAACAGGACCCCAAAACATTTGGGCCCTGTGCTTTAGGGTGAAACACACAAACGAGACATGCCGATATCAAGTCCCGCCTCTACTGCAAGTCACATGAGTGAGGGAATCGTCAAAACATACCGCCGCCGTCCTCGTAAGCCAATAAGCTGCGAGCCTTGTCGCCATTCCAAGCTGCGTTGTGATCGCCAGAAGCCCTGCGTCTCATGTGTACGACGGAGATGTGCCAACTCGTGTATATATGAGCGACCACCTGGGGCATCTCGGGCATCCAGGCCCGAAGCGCCGCGGACACACCCGGAGTCCGAGTCGCGACTAGAGCCCGCCTCTACACCATGTGAACCGGAGATGGAGCACAGTGCAGCCGCCGACATGCAGCCGGCATCTGTGGCCCAAGACCTGGCCGACATTGCCGCGACGCCGAGAGAACAAGGACCGGCCCCAGCGGATGCCGGTCCTCCCAACCTTCGGGAACGTCATGCTCTAACTCACGAACGCTGGGAAGAAGTGCTGCAAAGGCCCATGAACCCGAATGAGCCGTCAACGTTCGCGCCCGACGATACAGTGTCTCCCGCCGCTGGTATCTGTTTTCCATTTCCTTCGGAGCCCCAGCTTGGCACGAGTGATCTTCTGGCGATGATCCCCCCCGCTTCGTCGTGCGACTTTCTCATATCCCGGTTCTTCATGTACATGGCACAATTCTTCCCAATTTTGCACGGCCCGACATTTCAAAAGGAGTATGCCGCTTTTGTCGCAAACCCTTCCGCAGTTGACTTCTCCTGGTTAGCCGTGCTCTTCATGTTACTGTCTCTTGGTCACCACACCCTCGATTACGACGATGCTTTACCAGTTGATACCAAGCCTAACGCATCTCCGCTACAGGATTCGAGCAAACCTCCTACCCTGCGGTATCGCGAAGCGGCTATGATGTGCCTGTGGAAAGCTCAGTTCTTGACGAGATATCGGCTGAGCACACTACAGGCCTTATTATTCATTGTCTACGAGATCTGTCACGAGGAGGGTGTTGAGCGAGGCTGGACACTCCTTGGTGTCGCGTTAAACATCAGCATCGCTCTTCATTGCAATGATGAATCTGCTCCCCCTGGCTGTAAGGAATCCTCGCAGTCGTCTGCTTTCCCCTCTTGGCCAATTTTAAAGTATAGAGATTTTTCTTGGGCCAGGTTGTGTTGAGAAGCTTCCGAGATTCCTGTCACAAATCATGCTCAAAATAGCAGTAGTAACTGACTCTGAATCTAGTGGCTCGCATCGAGATCGAACGCCGACGGCGCTGCTGGGCCGGCCTTCTTAGTCTGTATGCCTACCAGATGGTTTCTTATCCAGGTGTTGACATGTTGTTTCTAACCAATGTCACGGCGACAATGCCTGCTGACGTGAATGATGTCGACATACGCGAAGATTCAATATTGCAACCTTCCCGGCGACCTACGCAGATGTCCATAATGATATTCAAGATTCGCCTATTCCAGCTATCTAGCAGAATATGCCGCCATCTAAAAGGGCCGAACAAATTTGACGAGAAGATACGGGATCAATTCGACGCCGAAATAGCAGCGGAGCAGCGCCAATGGGATGCCACTTTCTTCGTTGATGGTGACGACGAACTGCCTAGCCTCCTAGACTTCTCAACCTTCGCACATTGGTCCCTACAATTTCACGGCCACCACCTTTATCTCCTAATCCATCAGCCTTTTTGTCGGCCACGTTCCAATTCGACTTGCTTTCGCCAACAGTCTCGGGCAAAGTGTATCACTTCCGGAGCGGCTCTCTTGCAACTGCATGACCGGTTCTGGAATACTCCTCGGTTACGGCCCTGTCGTTGGACATTGCACGGTTTGCACAGCTTTTTTGCCGTTCATGGAGCGGTAGCATTAGCATCATGTCTTCTAGAGGAGGAGTCTCAAATAGCAGACTCGCTTCAATACAGAGACGCTTTTATTACGGCAGTCAACCGTGTCGGGAAGCTACAGCAGCGCAGCCCGATCTGCATGAAAGCTTATCCTATTCTTTCTCAATTGCAGTAGGCGGGAACTCACCATAAGACGTAACTAGCAAAGTTGGATTACTAAAGAACACACAGAGCTCTCCTCTTCCCGGAACAATATAAGTGGCCCAATCCGGCAAACTCTACATTTCTGGAAACATTTGATACATGGGTAGACAACCTGCAGTGGCTTAACCCAGACACTATAGACTGGGTAAGTTATCTCTTACAGCAAGACGAGCTGCTGCAGCCTGCTCTAACGCCTATGTAGAACTTCCTAGACGGCATACTAGGTGATAACAACTGACCATATACCTTTTACCTTTCCAAAGTATCTGTCCTCAACTTCTCAGTTGACACTGCTTGTTTGGTGACGGAGGGAGGATTGTCGGACATGGTAAACTGATAATTAGATCTGAGTTCTCATCGAAGCGCTATTAGAAACTAATTAAGACAATATTCTGGAATTTCCCCGAATTGTGAAAATTCCTATTTTGAAGCAATCTCCTATGATACCAAGCCAAGAAGGTCGACCAATCGACTCCTATGAATCGAAGGCATGCTAAAAAAAATGCTTAAAAGGGAAAAAGGCGAAGAGTGGCTGCTCCGTATGCGGAGCTACTAGATAACGAACAAAACTATTCCTAGGAATATCTTTGCTCCTCGAAGTCAATTCGACTCGTTTGATTTCAAATCTGACAAGCGGCACTCTTCGCAAAAGAAACCGGAGATCGGCTTCTTCTCCGAGATCCATCCCATGTAGGTTAGGTGTGAGATGAAGGGGTAATCCTTGGCGGCCGGCCCACACGGAGTTAGCTGGAGCCGCCCTTAGATTCGGAGATGTATTGCAAGACCACGACAATTATTCATATTCTCTTGAAAAATCTCTGTTTCTCGAAATCATCATCTCCGGCGCTTACTATAGTTGTCTCTGACAACGAGCTAGACTGCTCAATGTCGTCAGCCAAAGCTCGGTGTAGTATTCCACCGTGGTCCGCGAAGTCGGTTCCCTGGCGGAGGAATGGAAGGTATAAAGGAAACAAGAGCCAAGGCTTCACAGTCCTAGGTTTGGACTCACATATCTATACTTTGGCTAATAGTTAATAACTGATATTTGACTATTTTAACTTGTTGTTTTGTGTTACGTGTGGCTGTAGTATTGTCTGCTTGCCACATCTTTAACCATGGCCTTTATTATACAGCGACGGGCCCTTGCGAAGCAAGTCCAATATCAGCTGGGACAAATAGATGCCTCGAAGGGATCTGACATGATCTCAGATGGCAGTGCGGCAACGAGTAAGACAGCGATAGATGTCGAGAAAGCGGAGGCGACAGCGCCATCAATCGACGCCTACCTTCGAATCCCGGGAATCACTCGTCAAGTTGACCGGGACGGCGAGTGGTACTACGACGTCGGATGGGCCGATGAAGACGACGGGTTTAACCCCAAGAAATGGTCTACGGCAACTCGTCTGGGGTCGACTTTCCTCGTTTGCGTCGTGTCGTTCTTTGCGACGGCAGCCAGCTCCATCGACAGCGTCATCATCGAGAGGGCAGCGGCCGAATTCGGCGTCTCTGATGTCGTCGAATCACTCGCAACCGGTCTATTTCTAGTAGGCTTCGGCACTGGCGCATTACTCGCCAGCCCGTTGTCCGAGCTCGTTGGACGGCAACCGGTATACATCGTGTCGCTCGTGATATTCGAAGGCTGGACCGTTGGCTCGGCTCTTTCTCCCAACATTGCGGCGCAGCTCATATTCCGGTTTCTGATGGGGATCTCTGCCTCTGCTCCCCTCACTGTAGCCGGCGGCTCCATCTCCGACATGTGGTCGCCGCTCGAGAGGACATTTGCCTTTCCGTTTTACGCGATACCGGGGTTTGGTAGCGCTGTTCTTGGTACGTGAAAGAGAGACAACCCAGACTTGAGTACACATCAGACATCCAGTGACTAATAGAATGGGTTTGGAACCTATCTAGGCCCCGTCATCGGAACATGGATTGGCAACGGCCCCCATTTGAGCTGGCGATGGGTTGAGTGGCTAACACTGATCTTGACCGGTGTCTCTATCGTATTGCTCTTCTTGTTTAAACGCGAGACATTCGCTCCGCGCATCCTGAAGATAAAGGCAGCTGCCTTTCGCAAGTATACCGGCGACGTGCGGTTCAAGACCAGCAAGGAGGCTTCTGACGCCAGCGACATCTGGCCGATCCTGAAGCGAAGCTTCGGCCGACCGTTTCTACTATGCCTCGAACCTATCGTCATGAGCTTCACGGTATACTTGACTATCAACTACATCATTCTATTCACTTTTCTTGACGGGTGAGTAACAGAACTCTGTTTCTGACGAATTGCCCACTCACATATCATTATCTAGTTACCCGTACATCTTTGCTCGCACGTACGGCATCAGCGAGAACTTGTCCAATACCGCGTTCTTGGGACTTCTCGTCGGAATAATACTTCCGGTAGCCCTCCTACCCTGGATTTACCACAGTACCAAGAGACAATTAGAGCGTGATGGGGACAATGGATCCGGCGAGATGCTGAACCGTGAAAACCGACTATACTTTGCAATGATCGGAGCACCACTTATACCCATTGGACTATTTTGGATGGCATGGACCGATTACGTGAGTCGGGGGTTCTTATGTTGATTCTCTATTTTCATCACTGACAATAACCGATGCAGTCATTCATCTCAATCTGGTCGCCGATTGTTGCCTCAGTCTTTATAGGGTTCGGATTTATATGCGTCTGTAAGTAACCCTCGGAACCATTTCCCTTTCGTTGGCAACTTTCACAGAGAAGCATTCTTTTGGGGGCCAAGATAGTGTCTAAAGGCTGCCGAAACCCTCACAAGTCCGTTCAAAAAGGCGATAACTGACTCAGAGTGTCGCAGTCATGACCGCAAACATGTACATCATAGACTGCTATGAGATGTACGCTGCTTCTGCGTTAACCTTCAACGCCCTAGCCCGGTACCTCGCGGCAGGAGGTTTCACTGTGGTAGGGATACCACTGTACGGAAATCTTGGAACACATTGGACTTTGACTCTCCTAGGGGCGATCAGCGCGCTGGCTCTTCCCATTCCTTTCGTTTTGTTCAAATGGGGCCCCAGAATCAGAGCAAGAAGCAAATGGGCATTTTGAGGTTGTCTCATTAAACTCATATAGAGTGATATCATAGAGAGAATATGCTCACGCGCAGCATGGTTGGCATTCAACGCACTACCTATTCAAGGCATTAGACGGGGAAATTAGACACACTAGGTAGATTAAGACAAACTCGATTCCATTCCAATAATTATTTGTATGCCAATAGCTCAAACGTGATATTCTTCTGTCAAAGCCGACGACTAGCTAGTAAAATATAGCTACTCACATAGGACTACACTATTCTCGCATTACTTTTTTATGATTAACTTGTCTTTATCGACTCTCACTGCTGATGGTGTTGTTAACACTCTGAAACTTTATGTAGTAGTGCTGTACTGCTAAGTCCTTCGTCCATCTACATACTTGTAGTTGTTCGATGTGCAGCTTCACTTCGACCATCGTTGGTTTATGCCCTGTAACTCTATGACATTAACGTACCTAGGTACTTACTGTAGCGTAAATTATAGCGGGTTTAGAAGCCTTCTAAGTTCCACTAGGCCTCTCTAAAATATAAGTCTTCTAACCTGCAGAAGGCTTCCAAGTGAGCCCTTACTGCCTTATATTTAATCACTAATACGTACTAATTATAACCACTACGTATATATTTACTGGTTACCTAGGTACTCTGGAAGTATTGCCTACACTTGCTTGTGTTTTCCAAGGTTGTAGGTAGCCTTACATAGGTACCTAGGTAGCTGTAATTGTGCCCCTTGGTAGCACTATTCCCACTGAGAGGATAGTGGACCTACTATGCTTAAGTGCACTATATTTATAGCGACTCGATACCGCTAAGACCCACTAAGGCCGCTATGGTTTTAGCGGCCGCGCGGGTTTTTTAATCAAGCCTACCCTTGACATTGAATGCCCTGCATAGCCTACCTGTATTTCCGGGTTGGTCCCTTTGTCACGTGATGACTGCCAATCCACTCTTGACTTACATACAACGATCATATGAATGAACTGGTTGATGGAAAGTTCTCTTGTCATTCTAAGTACACGACCTATTGAGTCTAAGAAAGAAGCACAAGAGAATATTTGTTTCGGCTTGGTTCATGTCTTTTGTTGTACGAAACGCGACTGTTTTGGTTGTCTAAGTACTTAGTCATGCGCAATGCATTGTGTTCCAATCTGCAACTTAGAAATAGCAGAGTATCAAGTCTCACGATGTGTTAGTCGGAAACAAAAAAGTCACATAGCGGCAATATCTATAAATACATGTTGGGTAGGTATGGGGAGTAAATGACAGTTGAAGCGCTGCGGGATGGTGGTACTTGAGGAATTATGTGGTCTGGTTATGGGTGGGTGGTTGAGAACATGGCGAAGTTTGTTAAACTCCTCAGGACTTGCGGTGCATCGAGTTTCGTGAGTCAACTTTTCGGATTTTCCATACAATTACTTTTTCGGAATTCCGTCCGTGGATGGGAGACCTCTGGGTCGTGTTTTAAGTCCAACTGGGGTCGGTGGGTATATGAGGAAGTGAAGTTGTTCAAAACCACGGTTGAGAACAGCACTCCGCCTCCGCCCATAGTGGGTGTGCCGCCTAGAAATAGGTGGCATGAGCGCTATACTGGCCTATTTATAGTGGCTTTACTGCCTGGACAACAGTAAAGAGCTTGACGTTTAGTGAGATAGGTGTGAGGGTAGGTAGTGTGCTAAACCTTCTATACCCTCCTCACATTAAAGGGTGAAGCCCCTAGAGGGCACGTTACTAGAGCAACCATACGCTGTTGGTTGTGGGTTTTTACACTGGGGGCATGTTAGCGGTTCGATCTCAGTGCTACGGGCGCAAGTAACCTATTAAAGATAGGGTGATACCTAATCTTTAGTTAGGATAATGGGGGCAACAGTGGGTGCAAGCCTCTAATCAAGGCAACAGTAAGCTTTTGTTTCAGTGGGCATGGGGGCAAACCAGTGGGTAGTACACATAGAGCTTGAAGACAATACGGGTGATTTTAGAATAAGCTACAAGCTTAGTGAGCATAGGCCATTAACTATCATTTTGGGGGCAATTAAATAATTGGCTTGTCTCCTAAGCAAGAGCCTAAACTGCTGCTACTGGGCGACAGAGGATAAAAGGCCTTTCCCCCCTAGATTCTCCTGGGCAAGAGACTAAACTGCCCTCGACAATACACACGACGACGACGATGACGACGACAACAATCGAGTTAAGGCCTGCTGTCTCGGATATTACGACAAACTTTGGAGGGGGTCAAGTGGCCGTGGGTTAGGGGGTTGGGACCTCCAAAGTATAGGAACGACAGTCAGAGCCGATCCGCCTTTGTACCGACGACACAACGAACACCGACGACCGGCAAACGAGTTAAAAATCTGCTGTCTCGGAAAATACGACAAACTTTGGAGGGGGTCAAGTGACCTGGGTTAGGGGGTTTGGGCCTCCAAAGTAAAGGAACGACAGCCAGCCGAGTTACGAACCGATCCGCATTCGCTCCGACGAATCGACATCACGACGACAAGCCTTGGAGGGGGCCGTAAGGCTTGGGTTAGAGGGCGGGACCTCCAAGGTTTTGGAAAATAAGCGACTTTAAATCCGATTCGATCCGAATTTTACACCGGTGGCACGACAAGGACTGGGGGGGTAGGGAAATCGGGGTTAGAGGAGGGTGGTACCTGTAGAGTGATGGAAATCTAACTGAAGACCTGACCTCAGTTCAAGATGTACAACGGTATATGGAGGGGGTCGAAAGACCTGGGTTAGTGGTGGGCCTCCAAAGTTGAACATCTTGAACATGAGGGGGGCGGTTAGGGAAAGGAAAGAAAGCTAGAGAATGGGCAGTGGTGGTATGAAGTTTGTACGGCAATTCTTCTTTAAGCTGGTAATTGCCTACTGAAATTAATGGGCTCCTGTGCTTTAGAGGAGTATATTCTAACTTGTTGAATTAATGTGCCGTAGTTTCTAAAGGGTTGCCTGAATATGGAAGATGTGTTCACTAGCCTGGAGAATGTAACTCTTCCACGTTAAAGGCCTATTTATTACACTATTAGCTAGGTAAAGAAGTGACAATTAACAGGCATGGTATTTAGTTCTTGTTGTAAGACCTGGCATATTTAAAAGTAAGGCTATATGGCATAAAATTAGGGGCCTTTATAGGGAGTTTAAAAGCTAAGTATATAAAAACGAAGACTTTAGCTTAATGTCTTACAGAACAACAGTACTAATGATATAGAACAGATACGCTTTCAGGCTAGGACGGCCTTATTTGGGTTTCATAGCTCATATGGTAGGAGGCTCCGTGAGCCTCGTTTTAGTGAGCTGTAAGAACAAGAATGGTGTCTCGCTTCGGGGGTCTAGGCGTTCGCCCATATTTTCTAGGCACAAGTGCTATACTCATATTTTAGCACAAATCTATAGCATGGATTAAAGGCTTTGCTGACGGGTAAAGGGCCCTATATACAACATATAAAAGCATATAGGTGCAGGCCAACTATAGCCGCTTTATAGTATACCTAGGACATGCCCCTATGTATACCAAGTATAATAGAGGGGACCTTAGGTAGTTATATAGCATAGGGGTATGAAAATGATGCGGATATCTTTCATTCATAGCTTTAACACGCCTCTTGTTGTTACTCTCCAATGCTGCTAGGTGTAACTCGTGTTTTAAACTTTTATTTATGTTATTAGTATCTGGCCATTCTTGGGCTGCAGCCACAGATTAGAGTTCTCGGCCATCTTTCTAGAACCCTATGCCTGGAATCGGCCTAAGCCTACGAGTTGTCTAAGCCTATCCTAGTATATACATCCTGCCTAGCGAGTACTATATAAGATATTTTAACCTTAAAGACCAGTGGCTGAGTTGGTACGGCCTAGCGATACAGCGGCACAGCGATTACAGCGTTAATATTAATACTCTATATTTATACCCTATATCGTTAGGCGCGGGGGTTCGATTCCCTCGTTGGCCATTAAGTAATATTTTCTTTTTCTCCTTTATTAATTCTTTTCCCACACCCTTCCCTCTCTTTTATTTATTTAAAGGACGGGACACGGTATTACTTAAAGGATACCTAAGGTCTTGACTACCTGTGTCTAGGCTATACAATTGAAATTACGTATAAAGGGCTGTCACCAACATACCTATAATGGAGCATTGGCCTGGATTGAGTGAGCTCTTATAACGGAATTCATAGGCTAATAATCCCAGGGTCCAAACACAAGTGACGAACCATGACCTCATCTTCGCCACCACATACCTATCAGTCTAGGAGAATGCATCGTTATCGAATCAACGTCAGATAAAACATATCCCGCCTTAGAAATCCTCTTAGCAACTAATAATTCAACAATTCATAATACCTAGTCATGTCGTCCCACGGAAGCTCCAACACCGGCAGTAAGACGCAAACCGGAACCGCGTCAGCAACAACAACACCCGCCAACGCAGGCCTCGGCGAGGACAGGCCCAGAGCATTCGACGCCCGCGGCACTATCGGAAAACAATTCACAGGTAAGAGACACCAACTATATCAATTCGGATCTATCTTCATAAGCCCTAACTAACCATTACTAACACCCCCGGTACACAGAACAAGGCGCACTCGGCAGCATGGCCCAGAAGATCGGCGGGCCCTTAGACAAGGAGGGCATGATAGGCAAGCAATTCACGACGGAAGGGGGTCTCGGCGGCTCGGTGCAGAATTCAATGGGAGGCACCAAGGGGCGGAGCAACTAAGGATTGAAATGTGTATATCAAAGATAACGGAGCTGGTCATCGATGTACATACAATCAAACTAACGCTCGAGAACGAATACATTTCGATAACCGTCCAACCATAACCAATAGTAAGTTACGTCTTAAGAGTGACATCCGCGAACACGGGCCGATGGTCACTGATATACACACCGCCCACGACATTATCAACAACCTCGTACCTCGTGACATTCCACGTATCCGCCGCGTCGGGGCCGACCCAGAGGAAGTCGATGCGCTGACTTACGTCGGGGACTTGGTCGGGCACGAAGCCGGTGTATGTCTCGTACGGGCCGAAGCGCACCTTCTCGGGCGCAGGGTGTACGACTCGTCGAGGTAACCATCGGCAACCATGGTGGAATACGCGTCTCCCTGGCCGGCGGGCTCCGAGTTGAAATCTCCCGAGAGGGTGACGGGCAAGCCGGGGCCCCACTGCGCCTGGACGTCGCGGATGACTCGCAGGATGATCTTGACGCCCTCGGAGCGCGCCTCGACGCTCACGTTATCCAGGTGTGTGTTGGCGGCGATGAAGCGGGTGCCCGTCGCCAGGTCCTCGAAGACGCCCACGAGGATGTAGCGCCGGCTGCCGGCGCCGGGCCAGTACGAGGGCACGTCGGGGGTCTTGGAGAGCCACTTCTGCGTCGAGTTGAGGAGGGCGACGCGCCCCGGCTGGTAGAAGATGGGGCAGTACTCGCCGGCCTCGTTGCCGTCGTCCCGCCCCGTGCCGATGTAGCTCCACGCGGGCCCCAGCCCGGCGGTGATGTCGACCAGCTGCTGGTGCAGCACCTCTTGCATGCCGATGACGGGCACCGCGCCGGCTTCCGTGGCGTTCGCCGCTATGGCCGACGCCTTGTCGATCACTAGCGGGCCGCGGACGCTCCAGGGCTTCTCCCACGTGCTTGCGCTGGCTGCGTAGCGGATGTTGAAGGTGAGGATGCGGAATTTGAGAGCATCTGCAGCCATGGTTTGTGTCACGACCATGAGCAAAGCTCCGAAACGTACTGACCAGTGCATTGTTCTTATGGTGATAAGGAATAAAAACTCAAGTGCTCGGCTCCCCTGATATAAACTTTTCGGTGCGGCAAGTAGGAAGCCGGATCCGGTTTATTACAGGAGGAGTTCGAGTTCGAGTGCACCTACTTATATGTGAGGTAAGTAGGTAAGTAACCAATCCTTCCAGGGCGAATTGTAATCGTTTCTAGGCTCGTCTTCACCTTTTCAACGGCATTTATAATTTGCTAATATTAATATATAATCTGAGACACCGTACTCAAGGCGGCGCGGACCGTATTTTATTATATCATGATTCCCGTCGCTGTTGTGATGGAATGGAGTAATTGACATGGCAACACCCGTGCGGGGGGGTCCTTATATGCACTGTTCCTTCGTACCCCGACTGACCTGCCTACCAAGGCAGGCTATCCCGATGATGAATTTGAGTATATCCTTAAATAGTTCGCGGCGTAACATTCCATCAAGCGTTGGTCCCCGCGAATACTGTCTAGCCCCTCGGCACGTGGACCCAAGGCAGCGGGTATTCGTGGCTTGGCATTAAGTCATCCCGTATTCCTTCCTACCCACCATTTACCATTTGACTCCCCGCTGAGGGACAAGCCAAGTTAAGTTGCCTACTACAACCGATCAGTGCTACCATTTCACCCTCTGTGGTTCCCCTCATCTAGATAAATCTGAGCTGAGATATATATCACAAATTCTTTTGCTTTCAAAGCAGGGACATGTCGCCTCTGAGAGAAAAAATGTTGTCATTATCCATCCAACACGAGAAGTTTACTCCTCGGGGCAAAACAGTCATTCGCGCCCCGAGGAGGTATATTAGGAAGGTGTAATCGCTGTCAAGGGGCGTCAGAACGCCATCTATCTCGTTCGTCAGTTAAGCAACCATGCTCATGCGTCCATCTCTAATACTGCCTGTTGTTTCTTCAAGATTCAACGTTATGATGGCCTGCCATAAATTGGAATAGACAGAAACCATAACACCAAACGCCTACCACCCCACCCAGTTTATATACACCTTAGAACCCAGATACAATATTACCACCCCCCTGATTGGTCACGTCTTGGCCTCCTCGCTTCTCGGAAATAGTTATACTGCATCGGGTCATGATCGGGTGAAGTGTTTTCTTCATCCTGGGGTAAACCACCATAGCCCTGTGGTCCACCACCGAGCATCCCGGCACCGCCCGGTGTTCTACCCAGTCGTTCCACACTGCGTTCTCTATACCCAGATGAAGCAACGACTGGCATGGGCGCTGCGTTACCCACTAGGTTGGAGTTACTATCGTTTCCTTGCGAATACAATGGACTTCGTCTCTGGCCAATATCGACAGAAGGTGAGTAGGGACTTCCCATCGGCCGTGAATATCCAGCCGGATAAGTCATTCCAACGTCCGAAGCGGGCGATAAGATCCGACTAGGGCCTGGACTTGGAATGCGAGGAACCGGCGGTGCCGGACTCCCTGACCGGGAGGCGGGCTCACTACCGTCCCACATACTTCCAGGCGTACCAGGGCGCATGATATCATTAGAGCGTCCGAATATATCCCCAGCACCGTGCTCGGAAGCAAACTCTGACCGGTTCTTGTAGTATTCGAAATCAAGACGTGACTCGGGGACAATTTCGAATCCGGGTAGGGCAGCCGACTTACCCGGTTTAGCAGAGTTCATTGGGTTCATGGCATACGCGTCTGAATAACCAGATGTGGATAATGTATCTCCCGAGTCAGCAGTACGCCCATCGGACAGCCGCCCCTTGTAAATCGATGCCAGGATATTTTGCGCCTTGGCATGCACCATCGGGGTGATCAGATTCCTATAGAGCGCAGGGTGGCCAAATCGTGCAGCCAGGTTACTAGATCGTAAGGGATCCTTAAGGGCGCCGGTGTCGGGGTGCCTGTTGACTGATTGAGTGGAGTAGAAATGGATCCTGGCGTCAAAGGCTCGAGCACAGTATATCTTGAAGATGATCATGATGAATGGTAGGGGAACCGTTGCATACGCTTGGATATGCTGTCCGTCGCCTCGTTCGAAGACAGCCAAGAAAATGACCAGGTTCGACAGGATGGTGCCGAAAACAAGGCGATTAAATACGACACGCCAGAACATACCGCCCGACTCATTTTTGGTGACGAAAAATATAAAGAAGCAAGTACTTCTTCAACCAGACATCGATTGAGAAATAGAGTGCAGCAGCCGGAAGAACCAATGGCTGAAGGCCACCAAAGCAGAGCGCAACAGTAGAATAGAACAAAAAGTAGTTGTAGTAACTTGCGTAATCGAATGTTGGCGGCGCTGTGAGCTCGATCATTTCTCTCGGTGTAGGACTCGAGAACTTCCGCATGAAGGAACTATAGATCAGTGGCCATAACTGTGCCAGATCTATAGCAGCACCCAGGTTCCTTTGGAGAAGCCAAGTAACCCAGAATGCCGAGATATTGCATAGAGAGATGAACAAGGTGTCAAAGAATTTGCTGTTCAGGATGGCGTTCCCGACATCGGATCCCTTGCTAGTCGCACCGATGACTGTGATGACAAAACTCCAAATCGTGTTGAATAGTGAGAAAACGATCAGATTGTTGAATACGAAGAACGAGTAGAGTTTTGCAACAACGTGGCGGTCACGACCGGTTTTCGTGTGGTCACCAGCTCTAATAGAAAACCGACGGAAGATGATCGGAAGGACCAGATAGATCAACGAGGTAACAGCTGGAGACGCCACACCCTGAACAATGGCCCAGAATACTGTATTGGCGGACAATTGTTTTTGAAAGCCGTCCCACACTAGGCCCAGATTACTTAGATTCGCTATAAAAATGGCGATCAAAGCATTTGGGGCAATCCAAAAGAAAGTCAAAAGGACAATCCAGAGGTTAATGACAAGTCTGCGCCAGCTTCGAGTTGCTGGAGTGAGAGTCATGTTATCCCAAATAATATCATTCGGTTTAGGCGCGAGTACGACAGTGGCACCAAGGGGCTTCTTATTCCGCAAGGTGTACGCAATGGCGTGAGCCTCTGTGATATCATCATAACTGGCGAATCCGTAAGAAAAGGTGTTGCGTTTGTCGAGAGCGCTGCGAACTTCCTTTACCTCGATTTCCAGCTCTCGAATCCGTTGCGTTAAATAATCAATGGCGTCAATCTTTTGGCCTTTGGGGTAAGTGCTGTAGGAAGGATCCTTTTTCGAAGGGTAACACATCGGTCGGGCAGGAGGAAGATTTTGAGGATCCCTTAAATACTTCGCGAGGACCTTCTCGAGTTTCCGAACAGTATGGTCGTGTTGCTCGATGAGACTAGGTATAAGCTTGACGTTTCGCGCAATGACAGTTCTCGAAAAAGAAGAAGACGGGACAACGCTATCAATGATCCGGGCAACGCCTTCATCTGAAGCCATTTTTTTTGGAATGTTATTTAGCTGCCGACACGTCAGTTATCAGTATACTCCTCACACTGGTTCAGCTCACCATCAAGGTCCTCGCAGAAAGGCTCTGCTGGTACTCGTCACTCTCGAAGTAGAGGCGTCGTAGCCGCAATACCTGCCTGTAGTTCCACCACAAGAAGCTGCAAACAATAGTGTTGAACGAGTATCCAATTACAACGAGTGCCCATATGTTTTCATTCCAGACGTTCGCAGGCGTAAACCTTAAAAACCACTTCTGGATAGGATCCTTGTCTGAGTTCTTCGTCCAATAGATGGGCAGAAGTATGGCACTCCCCAGTACGGCGATTATCAGAAAGATGTTTCTGCACATACTCATGATCCGTATGAAGATAGCAGCATCCATACCGGCATGGGCTACGAGATCTTTCTCCGTTGTGCGCCATAGCGGAGATATCCAGGCGAAGAATCCCTTCCCTATGGGTGGAGGTGCATGTTTCTCGTCGGCATGCTTCAGTTTGGGAGCATAGATGACTGTATTGTAAGGTCGGACGAAGGAGAAGATTAGAGCGGTAACGAGGGTAATGCCCAGCGATGTACCCAAAGCGGACCAAATAGCACCATCCGTTAACTATACACATGTAAGCACACCATCTCCGGTTGAAGTGCTGTCTCGAGGGGAATCTCACAGGCTGCTTGAAGGGGTCTTTCAACAGTTCCAAGAGCTCTTCGGCTGGTGACTTTGGCTCGCTCATTTTAACGCCAACTTTGCAAAGACTTTCGTCTTCGAGATATCGACGTGATCACTGGATATTGAGCTAGGTGAGGCCCAAAGGCGCAAGTAATCAGCACAGTAATCGAGACTACTGATGATGTATCGAGTATGCTAATAGGAGCCCGGGTTATCGAAGCTAAGCGAATGACATGCAGTCCAGTCCTCTCATATCCAGAAAACAAGATACGGTAAGTTCGCTCCGTGTTGTGATCAAGATGGCAGTATTGCTTGCAGCTTGGCTGTTGCTGTGTTTGTACGGCGGGAAGTGGTTCGAACGAACGAAAGGGCAACTCTCGTGAAACCCGGTCGGTCGTAAACGAATAAGGACAACCGTCTACGGACAAGACAAAAGAAGTTGAGACTGGGGCGACTTCTTGATGCTTGCAAGTCGATGGTGACCGGGAGGCGCCGCTAAAGGCGTCGGTAGACGTAGGTAGCGGTCGCGGAGTCAAGAACGGATGGTAATCGTCGGCGGGTAGGGTCGAATCGATGCACGGGCACGGGCACGAACACGGGTGAGCGGAGCGATGGATTAAGAGGGAGACAACGCCAAGGGGTCAGGGAACAAACGAATGTAGGAGGTATAGAACGGGATAGGTTCGACAACCTCGTGATCCCCAATGCCGGGCCGTAATGGACTAACCTTAGACAATGGGCGAGTAACGAGAGGAATAAGGAGGCGTAGGATAGATAGAGGATAAACTGAAAGACCGTGAGATTTACGCCATGAGAACAATGTTTGCTAGTGCTCCCCGTTTAGAGATGTTTATGCTACCATCTGGAGAAGACAAGGGAGGGATTGGAATGATAACGTGGTACGTAGCATCCATCAAACACACCCAACACCCACTGAACTGCAGCAGCAACAGCCACGTCGAGACCCGGCAGAAAATTTCTGTTGACGCTGATTGGTTTTGCTACGTTGATCTCTCGTCGGTCCTGTTAGGGGGAGCGGACTGGACTTGCTCGATTGGGCAAGTGTTTAAGCCCTATTGAAACGTTAGCGCAAGAATCTTAGTACACTGCACGTATAACATGATGCTCCCATTAAGTAGGTAGGTACTGCTACTGTGGTGTGGTGTGCACCTACTATAAGTACTTTGAAAGAAGAATTCAATACGCGTAAGTAATAACTGTCAGGTTTTTATTGAGGAATAACACAATCTATATATATATGTCTAAGTAAAACTCAACAACTACCAGATACTATACCTTACTACCTATGTAGGTCGATAGAGGTTACCCAAGTCATGCAGTACAGTAGCAGATAAGGGTACATAGTGCTACGAAGGGTAGTTACATACATAACCTGCTCCTTATGCTGTGCTACTATACTTATACGACAGTTTATTTCGAACAGCGATCTTATCATGCCAATCCATTACGACCAAACAACATCCGACGCGTCAGCCCAACTGTATCATCTTCCGCAATCCTGTCGGTAGATCCGGCTCGTTTCCCAACAAAACATACCGTACATAAATATATACAGTACAGTACTATTCCCGCCTCGGAAAACAAGGCAAGCCGATAGTGAAGTAACACTAGAAGGCCTGTACAGTACAGGGGACAAATAAATTTGGGAGTAACTAGCCATTTTAGGCACAGAACGCCCCCAGCTTAGCTCGGTTCTAAACTCCCCGCCACTAGCGTTGTGGGGTTCCATAAGTCGATCAAGGGTCTCTCCCCCATCCAGGCCCATCCAATACGAGAAATTATTTTATGCGCCCGAGGGATGCTGCTGGACAGCTGTCGATCCCAGCTGATCCCGGATCGGCGGGCATCACCATCACCGCCTGACCCAGTTCGAATAGTCCTACTGCGAACGTACTTGGTAGTATTTGGACCTTTTTCGTTTTGGGTGGGTAGAAACACCCTCCAGTTCAATCATATGTGTGCTTCCATCTTTACAGTACTGTATTTAAGCTGCCCTCCCCGATTCTTCTCACCTTCTCACGTGGTGCTGGACTGCTGTTGCTTTTGCATCAGTGCTCCAGGAGGGGGGGGGGGGGTACGAAGCTGCATCTCGCCTAGGACGGAACCGATATCATCCAATCTGACGCTCAGGCCTTCCACTCCTAGTCCCGTGATGATCGACAGCTCCCAAATTGATGGTATGCAATAATGGTGATCTACCAACCAGCTATATGCGGCTTCCCTTGTGGTTCAGCCTCGTACCAGCGACGAACCTTGTTATCATTTAAACCCCGTCCCTCCTTGGCGAGTCGTTGTCGGCACAGTTCCCGGAGTTCGTTCGCACACTTCAATCCAGTACACATGTTACCAGGTCGGCTCTGATAAAGAAGTCTCGAGGATTGTCAAGGGGCAGGCCGCTAGGTGCTCCAAACACGTGCCGGTTCATTACCAGGTAAGCAGGTGGTACTTCCTAGTTCACCACGTGCAAAGTTAGTAGTTTTTAGGCTTGTTCTGGACCGTAGAGTAGGAAAGAGGGTGGGAGAAATCAGAAGGCATCATCATATATAAATGTACGCATAGGCCATAACGGCTGTGGTTCTGGGGATTTAAAGCTTGACCTCGAACTGAACAGCGCTCATAACACCTTCGACCTTTCCTAGAATATCTAAATCTATACTCCCAGTGATTGAGGTCCAACCTGATAAATTTAGGTGCAATCAAGAACATCAGGGACAGTAATAGATTCTATCACCGAAATCCTCCTCAGGCCGAAAGTAAGAGCGTCTTGCGTTTAACGCCACCTAGGCTAATATTTTCCTCTCCAAACATGACGCGAAGAGGTTTGCATGTCAGTGAAAGTGTAAAAATCGCTTTGCTGGTCTGAGATCAATAAGAACATGTCAACACGCGCACCTACCGCAAAGTTCTAGTGCAAAAACATACACCAAGCAGGCAGTAGATAACTCGTCTCTATCTGACTTACATCATCGAAGCTCGAAGCTATGAAGCCACTAACCATAGGAGGGAACTACCTCGCATCCTTCGTATACTCTTTATATAGGTGTCTGCCTATACACGAAACTCGCCTGAGTGTCTCATATAGAATTCGATTTCTTTTCTCCATGTTAGATATAGCAGCAGTGGCTACATAGAGTATTGCTTTCATATGGCAGGTGCAAGTGCGTTTTTTGAAGCGTGGCACATGATGCAGTGAGATTGTCGTTATACGCGGTAATGAGAAGAACGAGGAGGAGCAGGCTCTCTGGAAAGAGACAAGACCCCCCCTTCCCCCCCCATTACCCGCAACCTCTTCTTCCCTTAGCTTTGCACACGAACCGTCGTGATACCTCTTCCCGAAACTATAACAAAGAAGGCTCTTCCTAAAGTTACGCCTTGTTGGTATTTATTTAATCTAGTCTGGGTCTTTGCTTTTGCTTCCTTTCCTTTCCCCTTTTCTCTCAAATCGTTAGCAGTTTCTGACACTTCAAGTCAAACATAGAGCCTTCCATTATCTTCACTATCGACTTTAGTTGCGTAAGTACCAGCATTGAAATCACGACCCTCTCATTTTGTCAGGAATCCGTCATCGAGGCATACTATATCGCCCATGACTCTAAACCGGACCCCTCCGTCGATAGAGGAAACGTGCCCGCAAACCAGTTCCGAAGCTTAAGGATATCCTAGATAAAATGAGGCTTTCGACTTACCTTCTAACACGTTTCATCAATGATGAATTTTCGTAATTCGGACTATGGCGAGGTGGCGGAGATGCGCCTGCGCCGCTCTATGTTGTTAGCCCAGAATCCGACGCCGCAGCCCAGAGAGACGTACTCCTCCCCAACGAATAACTCAAACCTCATCGTAGTTCTGGGGTCTAGTAACCTCACAAGAGGTGAAGCTAAAACGAGCTAAATCTTCTCGAATATGTCTTCTTCCCTTCAATTGTTGATCGCTCGGAACCTATTGGCTAATCTATTCGTACGCTTCAATGCTTAGCCCCTGGCTGCTGTACCTAGTATTGACTGTTACGTATGTTGACTAATAAGTACTTCTGTTCTTTTTCTTTTTGAACGATGATTATTTCTTTTACCGCAGTATGACTTTAATGCTTGCATGGGGTATGATAATTCGTCGGGAAAGTACTAATCTGCTTAGGACCGTGTAGTCGTTGTAGGCTGCATATATAACCCTAATCGTAGGGTAATGTGGCGGAAGCCCACCGCATGTATAAAACGAAGTTGATAACTACCTACTGGTACTACATCATTCTTTTCACTAGTATAATAACTGGGCTATTTAAAGGGGATTAGGTTCGAATCCTAGCATTACTGCCCTGAGGAGGTCCCTTCGCCTCGACTATGATATGCACCAAGCAAGTAGACTAGATTGACCGCGGGCTAGGCGACGGAATAGTTCTGTTCCTAGAGTGGATGCACTTTCAGTTATCAAGTATCTCCTAAAAGCCATAGCGTAAAATAAGCTGGTGAGAAAGGACTCGGGCGAGGATAAGGCTTGAAGTCGGAGGGCATTATTAGATATTGGGCGTATGCTAGACAATTTTTCACTTTGGTCTTCCCCCCCTTTCCCCCCCCTTTATCATCTCTATAAATATAGATATCTTAATCTATGTACATGTTGCACAATGTCCATTAAATGCATTACTATTCTCTATTACCTTGACTTTGACTCGTGACACTAACAATAGGCCTGACATAGTCTTTCACAACTTATAAGGATACGCATCCCACCATGATGGTAACATATAGTCAAGAACCACGGTAGAGGTCTAATTCTAGAACCAGCGCGCCAACATATTTATTCATCTACGATTGAAGCATTGTGAGTAACATTTAGGGGGGAGCTAGCCGATAAGGGGGCCGGCTTCTTAATGTATAAGAGAGGAGCAATTGCAAGAGGCTAAGAATAAAGAAGCATCGAGCACCTGACCTCCTTTACTTACTATTCCTTTAACTCTACACCTAGCTCCTCATTGGTTTTTCTATTTAACTTTTTTGCGTTGACTTTGATCAAGAAGTTCCCCATTCATTTAAGTGAGTAAACCTATCCTTGGATGAGTATCAGTTCGCCTGCCTCCTCGGCCAGGGACCAAGAAGAGTCATCATAGCCACTTCACAATCTTTCTAGTATATGATTTCCACGCTTCAAGTTCCAGCTTTCCTGACGATGGCTCCCCATTAGCCTGCACAAGGTGTAAAATAGTACCGTTCTCTTGGTCGTCCGATGTAAGCCCCGTCAGAAAGTGAAAACACTCAGGCTAGCATTATAAGAAACTTCTTTGACTTGGATTCGTTCGCTGGGCATTACCAACATCTTCACACTCTCTCGCTACCTTTATCAGTAACTGGCCTTTTAATACTAACCGACCATAGACACCTCGGCCGATTTAAGCACTTGCAGGACTTCACATATTAAGAAAACACCTCCCTCTCTCTTTTCTTGCCCCCCCAATAGCCTTGATAGCCATGATCTCCTATCTTAATTAATCCCTTAACAGCCTTGATAGTAATTTCAATAGTTTTTAATATCTTGCAATACCTGCTATGAACTGAAATATCACATCATATATCTTTTTATTGCTTGATGTTTATCGAAACCATTGCTCTTCAACCAAATCTACTTTGTAGAGATATAAATAAATAGACACTTGATCCTAATAATAAGCAGTTGATCAAAGTCGTGGGTTTAAGAATGTGTATCATCAACACTTTCAAGTTTATATACAGAGAGCATACAATGGCCGAGTTCAACTCATCCCGTTCATATGAACCACGTCAGTCCATACTCAAACCCAAACCCCTTTCCTCTGTCACTCATCACCCCAATGCAAAATCACAATTTTACGTAGCTGTGCGCTTCATAGCGGCGCATCATACCAACAAAGAAAAAAGAACTCCAGAAAACCGTATATGGGTAAACACTGACCGCATAAGTAATTCATCTGTTTACGTTAGGCAAAACGTAACCGGATCCCATCTCCTACCGCATCCTAGGATAAGCGCCCCTAATCGGCGGTACCTTGGCTGCGCGTCTTTCTAGCCGTTTTTCCTACACGTGCAACGGCTTTCTTGTCCTTTCTAGGGCGGCCGGGTTTGCGAGCTGTGCCATTAGTGTTGGCGCCGTTGGTCTTTGGTTTCTTCTCAAGCGGCTCTGTGTTCCCATTCTTGACATTGTTGGCCTCTGGTTCAGCCACGTCTTCTACAGCATTCGCCTTGCGCTTCTTGCTGGTAGCAACGACTCCATTTTTAGCCGAAGCGGAACCAGCAGCAGGCACTTCGGTAGCTTCGACGCTGGTTGTGGCGACAAGCTCTGTAGCATCTGCGTTGGGTGCCTCCTCTGTTGGCTTTTTGGAGTCAACGAGTTTTTGATCGGGGAGATCTTCGTCGCGGGTCTCCTCAACTGATACTGGCTTGGGCGGCTTAACTGTCTCATCCTTCGGGTCCACAGGTGCACTAGATTCTGCGCCGGATGCTACGGCCTCTGTGGAGGGAGACTCGGACTCCGTAGCAGGGGCAGGATCGGAGGGTTTCTCTGATTGCGCAACTGGGGCATCGGGTTCGCTCAACTTGTTGGTTGAGTCTTCCTGAGCCTTGGCTGCTGCGGGCGCTTCTGGCTTTGTGGTGGTATTGGAGCTGGGTGCGGCAGGGGCATCCGTCTCAGTCGACTCGGCCGGGACCGAAGGCACCATGGAGGCTTCTGCCGTCGCTACAGGCTCCTTAGTGATGGGAGGCAGACTGTCCGTCGTGTTGGATGCTTTGACCTCGTCATTAGCGACCGGCGCTGGATTTGGTCCAAGTGTTAGCGCACTGTATCATGTACTGTGTGTCGCGAGATGCTTCCACAACTTGGTCGTGATGCGCAAGCCACAGTTACGTCGGGGCTCGCCAATTGGATGTGCGCAAATGTGCGCGGTATGTTGGCGACACACACGATACAAGATGGAAGGGTCGCATACCTTTGACGATGCTGTCGGCGATGGTATCAGACATGTCGATGACGTAAGGGTAACAAGCTCAAGCACGAATACAGTGCGATGAGGGAAAACTATAGAGGAGCAAAATGGGGGATGATGTATGGATTCGAAAGTGACGATAAGCGGAAGATTTCAATGGACGATAGAAGCCGGGAGCTGGGCTGTGTATGGGGGCTTTGGCCAGCGTAGAATGAAGATGGAAGAGGAGGGAAAGGAAGGAAGGAAAAGAAGGCCGGGCGGACCAAGTGAGGTGAGGTTGGGTCAGGTCAGGAAAAGGGTAGCAAGCTCTGGCTCCATGTGCACAGAGTAGGACGAGCAGCCGGCGAATCAGAGGCAGTGGCAGCACGGGACAACAGTCAACAAGGAAGCTCCCATGCCCATGCATCGACCTGCATCGCGCCCTGTGCTGTGGGCAGAGATGGGGAGGACGAGGTTTACCTAAGACATCACCCGTCGGGTTAATGGTAAAGCCTCAGGTCCGGGGGCCGGATCCATGGAGAAGGCTTGACGGGCTTGACGGGATGGTGACACACGAGCGAACCTGGAGGTTCAGATGGTACCTAGGTACTGTAGTAGTGGATGCTACATATAGGTACTTACCCACCCACCCCCTGCTGCTGCACATGCACAGACAGAGTACCGGATATACTACAGCAGGTAGCTACCTAGGTACTGTACAGTATAGATTGCTGGGCCCGTGTTGAGATCATACTGTACAGTAAGTATGAATGTTCGAAGAAGCTGTGAAGTGGCGAAAAAGAACCGAGTCACGGCCTAGTTGAGAGAATATGTCGTTACTTCATAAGAGCGATCATATAAAAATGGAAGACGTTATAGGCATTAGTGATCAAGAAAAAGACACAAGAAAAAAAAAAAAAAAAGAGGCAATCTCTAAACTTCATGGATAAAGGATGGAGTTAAGATAATGTATTAGGTAGTGTTACACGTACTTTGACGCGACGATAAAACTGACTACCTAGGTATTCCGTGATCTTTAGAGTAGATGGTATATTAGTATAATATTTGTAAACAACTAAAGCATTTCGGTATTTTGGATTTGTGTATACTACAGTAGGTATGTAACTAAAGCTTGGATTCTACCTTGCTCTTAGACGAGATCTCTTCCCACAGGTGGTACCTACATAGGTAGGTACGCAGGTGCTTAGTAGGTAGTATTGTATATGAACTAGACATACATAAAACGAGTGAGAGAGTATAGTGATGATAGTAGGCCCGCCCTATCCCAGTCACCATCTTCTAAAATTCAGGTTCTATCGGCAATACCTGTAGGTACACTAAAGAAAAGACCGTAACCGAGTGTTTCCACCATGGGCTGCCCTGTTTACTCCCCTATATCGCGATTGCTTTTATACTGTGTTAGAAAGGGGAGGGTCTGGGAGAGATGGCACCGCTGTCATCTTTGTATATTTCTACCGGGCGCATGAGTCGGATAGACTGAAAATACAACATATTGGGGCCCTGAGGAAAATCATATTTTATATTTCAACGAGTCTCTTCGGTACTCTAACTAGTAGAGTTGACTGTGCGGGTGCTGACTGGGAGACGCTGACATCTTATCGGCACTGTCCGGCACTGTGCTTATGGGGTCGGGGAGGTATCTGTATGTAATCTGGACCCATTCGATCCTGATTGGACCCATCCAACCAGCCCTTTGGTTGGAACGATCGGCTCCTGCATCTGGCTGACGTCGGACTAAGCCTCATCATTGGACAATCTTCTAGTGTAGAATTGCCTGCATGCAGTAGTGGCTGGGGTATCGACCCACAGAAGCTTTGAATGTGTTCCACTAGCGGCTCTTCAACGATCTTGGCTTCTTCTGCAGCGTATAATTAGAACTGTCCTGTTTTTTTCGTGAATGTCCAATACAGCAAATCAAATCCTGGTATTGAAGAAGTAAAGAAGTCAAGAAGTAAAGAGGAAGAGGATACAGAAGCCGCATTCGCCGAGATTTTCACTGCAGAGGTGCGTTTAGGTCTAATGGGAACCTAGAACTGAGATGCTAATGTGCGTTATTCACTTTCGGCTTCCAAGGTTATCCTAGTTAAGGTTACCGACATCGCATGCCCTAGTTTTAGAACTATAACGGGTTCAGAACCATGCATGTAAGTCACAGAACGCTGGAAGCTGACACTTAGTTTGTCTTGTGTAAATCTGGGGTATTTATGGCTATAATTGATTCTGATTCTATACTCTAATTGGGATTATTGGTGCAGTTAGATGAAATGTGAAGCGCCTCCGAAAGGAGAGGTATAGATGATCATTTATCTCTCCCTAGCCGTTCCTCGTCGTCGCCTATTAATTTGTAGGCAGGCAAGAAACCCACGCCATTCTTGTCAAGCTTCTTTAAATTAGGGTTTGGCTGCGTATCTTGTGTGCCGCCTAAACTCGTGTAGCCCTTTATTGCTTGTGTTAACGTGTGCTCTAAACACTCTAGTCAGGCCCATGCCATGTGGGTAACTCACTTGATCATATAGTGGGCAGTATGGGATTTCCAAATGCCGGATGAACTGAGATTCGTTAGTTACTAGTCCCTGCTCGCTGTGGTCGTAAAATCCAGGCCAAGACAGGAGTTCTTTACGCACCGCCCAAATTTCAGCTGCTCGTAAGATTAGCTCGCGTTATTGAATGTCGGAGCACGGACAACTCAATTCGAGGGTCTCGGGCAGGGAACCAATAGGTGCAGAGGGGAGACAAGAGGCAAGAAGTTCGGCAACGTACCATAATGCCAATCAATCACCGGGTGTACCCGCATGAAGTCCGGCCATCCCCCATCCCGTCGGATCAAAATGCGTCAACTTCTCACCGTGCGGGTCCGTTCTTCGTGTCCCTACAAATATAGCTTTGATATCTGGATGGTCTGCTAGGTATGTCTCTAATCCTTGTTTCATTCCTAATTCATAACGGGTGACCTCTAATTGATATTCGGCGGATGACGAGACGACGAAATCGTCTATTTCGGAGAATGGATGGGGGGACACGATATATACAGCTTGGAATTTCTCGGGGAAAGGCATGGGACCGGACGATCCATTCGGAATTTTGGATGACTGATTCTTGGTTGGCGGGGGTATACGATGGGCAAGACACGCTAGGATTATAATAAGAAGCACGAGACCTTCAGGACGAATTTTAGTGTCTGCAGCAGAGGAACGCAAGAGAGCGCGCGCAAAATCATTCCACCTACAGTCTTTCCCGCCATTATACGATATAGATATTTCTCGAGGCCTGCGCATCATGGTATCAGCGAATGATAGAGGCCCAAGGAGGAAGATAGCGGCCGGGAGAGAGGTCGGGGACGTACTCATAGCGCTGGAACGCCTCGTCTACTACCCCGATAGCCTCGCGCACTCGCGCCTGTACATCTTGAAATATAGTTCCCTTGTGATCCTCGGCCAGAAAGCCGTCAACCTTGTTCCTAATTTCAAGACATACATCGTATAGGGAGGAGGGAGACGGGCTGGCCGAGTCTGAGTTGGCGGGGTAGCGATCGGGGGTCGGCGTCGTCTGGCAAGCAGTGGAGGCAGAACGGTTGCTAGAATTTTGTGTCATGACGAATGCAGCAAGTGTCAATCGCCGTGATGTAATTGTCCTACTGCGCTGAAAGTCAGGACCGAGGTCATTGGTTTGGTCGCAATGGCGGATGTTAGATGGGTAGGTAAATATCTTTACAGCCTTAAGTTGGGCAATAAGTTATGTCGACGGCGCTCTATTGACGAATTAATCGATTACGTAATAGATATGGATTATACGGGATTCTTTAGCGAGGAGAGCTCTTCAAACGGAGACACCGCCTTTACAAAGTTATTTAAAGCAGCGAATACCGTATTCCTCTAGCCAAGGTGGTACGAAAAAACATGTCGGCAAGACCTCGTGAAGCAAAAGAGCATCGAATATTCGAGGTTGAAGAAAGCCGATATCCGAGATGAAGAGAGCTCGTTGTTGCAGCTGAAGAGGTGAAGTAAACAGCCAATAGCAGCAAAAGACACCTTAATTTTTAGGTTAGGTCACAACAGTCTTCGATGGATGGGGTAATTTGTAATATTTGCTGTTACTTACTTACTTAACTCCAGGTATCATCCGCATTTCATTCAGCAATCGGAGCAAAAATTGTCATCTTGAGATGAACACGAAAACAATAGATAGCCTTTCGATATTTGAACCATGGCACGGACAGAGGAAGTTAGCTCCCGGTCGGCAGATGTTAGGTGGCGGGACTAGCGAAGCCATTCATTGGCGTGGCGCCTAACCTTAGAGCAGCCGCTTGTTCAACCTATTTTGCTTCTCGATCCTCCAACAAGAAAAAGACCAATCAGTAGGTACTCAGTTCCCCAATCCATATCATTGGTTGTATTAAAGCTCGAGATCGCTTCATACAAGCGCCTCAGACTATTCGCCACCTTTTTCTAAGGGGTAATCTCGAGAAGAAGAGTAGGTAGTACTAAAAGTGGTGAAGTACGGAGTACCTGTTGAGATACCTGGAAATGGTGAACGTAGCGTGTTAAATGGGGAGTAACAGGAAAACAATTACCGGTAATAACACAATGTTCAAAACAACTCTCGAGTCGCGACAACGGTGAATGACGGTGACTACATACTTAGGCATTTTTATTCAACTTACACTCAAATCAACATTTGAAATGCCGAGCCCGGCGGCTCTTTTAGGAACAACACGACACCGAAGATACGTAAGCACAAGCATCTACTGTTAGACCCTTGTGACTCGCAAACAGCTCCCAACCCCCAGGAAAAGAGGGAATATCAATAAACAGCTTAGCGCTAATAGGAATCAAACCTATCCTCGATTATCTCCCCCGCTTAACACCTCCACATCTCCCCCATGAGATACCCCGACGCACCCAGATTATCCTTCTTCCCCGCAGAAGATTGCCGTGTGCAACATGCGGGCCAGGATGCCATGATTGGTCGCGGTCCCGGCTCCCTGGGAGCTTGTTGTGACACGACACAGGGATTCGGGGCATCACGGGACCACCACGGTACCACCACGCGGTACCAAATAATAACCGCACAGCGGCGGTGAATCAAAAATGGCGGGCAACCGCTTCTTCTACTACTGTGTTTCACGCGTGTCGTTGTTGGTCTTGGCCAGGGATGTCCGGATTAGGAGCCCCAACCCCAATTTCTTCACAGGACAAGCAGAAAATTAAATACTTGATTCATCCTCCGAAATCTTCGTGAAGCCTAAGCACAACGCGCCATCATCCACAATGGCAGAGCAAGACCTAGGCGTAGTAGACGTGGAGAAGCAGTCTAGACAGCCCCTCACCGAGGAGCACGAAGAGGGGCAGAATGTCAAAGACGCCGGCGCTGCCATCGTCCTTGACGCCGCGGCTGAGAGGGCTCTTCTGCGCCGCCAGGACAAGCGCATCATCCCGCTGAGCGCCACCATTTACTTCCTCGCCTACCTCGACCGGTCCAACATCGGCAACGCGAGGGTCCTCAATTCGTCGACCAAGAACGACATGATGACGGAGACGCACACCACCGATTACCAATTCACCATCGCCCTGATGATCTTCCTCGTCGGCTACTTCCTCTTCGAGGTGCCGTCTAACATCTTGCTTAAGAAGTTTCGGCCGTCGAGATGGTTGGCTTTCTTGATGGGTTCTTGGGGCCTGATTACCATTGGTATCGGTGGCGTTTCATAGCTACGCTCAGATTACCGGCGTGCGTTTTCTATTAGGCGTGTTTGAGGCGTAAGTTTTCGTCATTCTTTTAGCTATTTCCTTTTTTGCGAGAAGCACGGTTTTCTAACTTGGGCGTTGCAGTGGACTCTTTCCAGGTCTGGTCTACTACTTGACGTTCTGGGTAAGTAATTTTATCTGCAAGGTGCTCTAGGATTAGTAGCACGAGCAGTCAAGACATTTGACAACACTAGTAACGTTCTTTCTATCGAGACGGTTAGACTGACCTCATTCGCATACCTATAGTACAAGACAGACGAACGCAGCGTACGAGTTGCCTTCATCCTAGCCAGCGCTACTCTCGCAGGTGCCTTCGGCGGAGCGATAGCTTACGGCGTAGGCCACCTCAACCAAGTCCGAGGGTTATCCGGGTGGCGGTGGCTGTTCATTCTAGAAGGCATTCCTTCCGTCTTATCATCGCTATTCGTCTGGTTCATCCTGCCAGATTACCCAGAGACCGCTAAATGGCTATCTGAGGAGGAGAGGGAGCTTGCGACGCAGCGTCTAGCCGTCGATGGTGCCAAGGGATCAGCGTCCGGCCTCACCTGGAACGACGCCAAGGAAACCCTGACGGATTGGAGACTGTACGGGCACTACGCCATCTACTTCGCCGTTTCACTCCCCTTCAGCTCGCTATCCCTCTTCACGCCTTCGATCGTATCCGGGCTGGGATACAAGGATCTCCACGCGCAGCTGCTGACAGTCCCGCCTTGGGCTATCGCTTACGGTATGATTCACAGAGACACACAGGTCCGTATCAAAGCTAACGAAAGTAGTGATATCGATCCTGAATTCATGGTCTGCGGATCATTTCAATGCCCGTGGCATCCACTGTGCCGGGGCTGCGGCGGTGGGTGCGGCGGGATTCCTGGCGTCTGCTCTCTTATCGCCGACCGCGTACGCGAGCCGATACGGCACGCTGATCGTGGGTACCTCTGGCGCATTTGCATGCATCCCGCCCATGCTGGGCTGGCTCACCTCCAACATGTGGAGCACGGCATCGATTGGACTGGCCGTTGCCCTCAACGTCAGCATCGGTGCGGGGTTGGGGCAGATGCCGGGTGTTTGGATCTACAAGACGGCAGAGGCGAAACGAGGGTATCCCACAGGCCATGGTGTGAACGCGGCCATGTTGTTTTTCGTTGCCATCGGTGCTCTATGTCTAAGGGTCTTTTACAGTAGGAAGAACAAGGAGGCTATCAAGGCTGCCCCCGAGGGCACCACACCTAGATTATACGCACTTTAAAGGTCTAACCAGAGTTTCCATGTTTCGGGTTAACTGGTCCGGCATAACATTAGATATGCTGGTAGGTAGAATGGCTCTTCTACACCCTCAATAATTGAAGTGCGTCACCAGTAAACTTGATCCAAATCATCGCCTACGAACATGGAATATATCGCAGTCCCTACGGATATCCAGTCCCGTTATAGCGGCGGATATCTTAGACCCGAAGCTCTGACAGTGAGGAGTGACAGTTCTCTCAAGTTTGGCAGAGCGATTTATCTGGAACGCAACCCGAACAAGGTGTTGAACTGTCTCGGAAGATCGTCAACCCCGCAATGTAACGGTAGTACCAAGGGTTCCCGAGCGGGTCTGGACCGCCGCTGTGGTTTACCCACCGAATAAGCATCACGGGTAATGTGTGTGTATATACAAGCATTTGCGTAGAGATTGGGGTAGCATAAGAGCACGCAGGTCCCAGCCATCGCAATGCAATACGCGACTCCACACACCACAAGCCGGCAAAAGGACGAACACATGCCTCCACGGCGACGGTAGAAATGCGTCAGTACCGCTTAGGACAGTTAATGACGATCGGTCTTGCGACATTAGTAGCTGCGGTCACGTCTTCCACACACGATGATAGGAGGCAAAGCACCACCAGCTGCGGCGCGCAGGCGCTGGCCCAGATATTGCCAGCCTACGCGAGAATCGAACGGATAGAGGCCCTAGAGGCCGGCAGCACGTACGGCGACGGACCAGCCGACCTCGCCTATCCCACGCAGCCCACGAATCTGCCGGCGCTATGTGCCGTGACGGTCGTGGTAGCGAGTTCCGCGACGTCGTCGTACCGGCTCGGGCTATTCCTCCCAGCGGAGTGGAACAACCGGTTCCTCGCCGTCGGCAACGGCGGGTTCGGCGGCGGCATCAACTGGATCGACATGGGGGCGGGTGCGCAGTACGGCTTCGCGGTCGTCTCGACAGACACGGGGCACAGCTCCGTGACCTCGGACGGATCCTGGGCGCTCGGCGATCCCGAGGCGCAGACCGACTGGGGCTGGCGCGCGATGCACGGGTCCGTGGTGCTGGGAAAGCTGCTCGCGCAGGCATACTACGGGCGGCCGCTGGCGTACTCGTACTACAGCGGGTGCTCGACGGGGGGGCGGCAGGGGCTGAGGGAGATGCAGGCGTACCCCGGCAGCTTCGACGGGGTGCTGGTGGGCGCGGCGGCCTGGTACACGAGCCACCTGAACACGTGGGTGACGCGGGCCGCGAGCTACAACTGGCCGGCCGAGGACCCCAAGCACATCGACTGGCGGCTGCTGCTGGGGCCCGTCGCGGACGCGGTGGTGGCGCAGTGCGACGGCGTCGACGGCGTCGCCGACGGGATCATCAGCCTTCCGGGCCTGTGCGACGTGGACTTCGAGGCGCTGTCGTGCGAGAGGGCCGGCGCGGATCAATCCGCGTGTCTGACGGCCGCGCAGGCGCAGACCCTGAAGAACGTATACGGCAACTGGACGTCGTCGACGACGGGCGAGTTCCTGTACACGGGCCTGTCGCCGGGCTCCGAGCGCCAGATGTACGCGGTGCTGAACTACTCGGAGGCGAGCCCCTACGGCATCGGGTACGCGCGGTATTTCCTGCTCAACAACGTCTCGTTTAAGCTGGCCGACTTCGACGATTCCATAGTCGCGCTCGCGGAGAAGCTGGACCCCGGGAACGCGACGGCGGATAACTACGATCTTACGGCGTTTCGGGATCGCGGCGGCAAGATGATCATGTACCAGTTAAGGCTCCTGGCGTCTTTTATTCCCCCCTTTTAGCATATCTCCGAGCCCAAAATTGCCTTAATGGGCATTTTCTGCTCCTGCTACTCCTGCATGCTCTTAAAGCCCTGAGTAATTCTTATTATAAATGGACATTATTGACTCTAGTGTCATAACAGCGGGGCGGCGGACGGCCTCGTGCCCACGCAGGGATCGAATCTCTACTACGATCGCGTTGTCGAGAAGATGGGTGGGAACGTGACAGCGACACAGGAATTCTTCAGATACTTCATGGTTCCCGGAATGCAGCACTGCTGGACAACTGTTGTGGGTATGTCGACACTCATTCATTCACCGTCGTATCAGGTTATTTCGGAGCAGAATGGCCTCTCTTGGATGTATTGCCACCATTATCTCCCCATGCTAGGGAGTTGCCAAGGTTGATGCTTGCTGACAACCCATTTCTAAAAAAGACGCACCCTGGGCCTTCGGCGCCCCTTCTCAGGCGAGCGTCCTCGGGAACGACACATGGTCTGTCCCGGGATTTAAAGATGCACAGCACGATATTCTCCTCGCACTCATGGACTGGGTAGAGAGGAATGTCACAGTTGATCAGGTCGTGGCGCAGACGTGGAACAAGCCCACAAACGTGTCCTCGGGACTCCTTAAGCAGCGGCCACTTTGTCCCTATCCTCAAATGGCGAGGTGGGACGGAGACGGCGACCTTAACGACGCGACAAGCTGGAGCTGCGGGTGAGTGTATTCCCACCAATTTCACATTGAGACAATGTACGTAGTAGTTATGAGCTGACACTGTTGTGAAGAGGCGATGTCCACACTCTCCCTGTTCCAACTAGCAACGCGCAACGTCTGCTTTGGAAGTCGGGCGCAGCCCTGCTTACTGCGTTAGCCGTGTTCTTTTCGTGGTAGGCATGTAACTCCCCGAACCTTTCCGGTGTCCGAGACGGACGAGAGATCAGACAAACTGAGGGTAGCCCCCCCTTGCTAACCTGAGGGTAACTCCACTCAAAATACCTAATCACGTGCTAACCGATACTTGGCTAAACCGTTTACGGCACCTAAAAGATAGCGAGCCTGGTGAGCCTGTAGGGCGAACGGCGGATTAAAACAACAACATATTCGCTTTCTTTCCGGAGTGGGGGTCGGCGCGGAGCGCATGCCCCCCCGGAGGTTNAAANAATTTAAAAAAAANAAAANNAAAATTNTAGTTTTTCNCNGCNTAGCCGCNTNGCGCNNAAGGCGACTTTAAATCTTNTATATAAAACTGCTGGGCGGCNATNTACCGGTCCACTTCCCGTAGGTACTCTGTACACAGATAACCTCAGGTAAGCATAGGGGGGCTACCCTCAGCTTGTATGTAGACTCGTTCTTGGGTGCTACTAGGTACCTACCCAGGTAGCCTGCGCGCTTTCAATCCATTGTTGATAGCTCTCAACAGCTTGCGATCCAACATTAATCATTTAGGCGCCGACCCGCGTCAACCATCTCGCCCCATCGAAGAAGAATGCGCAGAAACTAGGTCGACGGCTGGTCTAGCAATAAATCCCAAACACCTCCTGCTAATACACTGTGCTGGGACGTCTATACAACAACACCATGCGCCGACCTTGGCGATAGCCACGTCTCTTCTCTGCGATTATACACCATGTCTTTGGCTCTTCAGTTCCTGACTAGCATCCGAGGCTTTCTGAAAAGCCGCAATGGCATTGGGCTCCGTGACTGGCTTCGTGTTGAACCGCCTTTACCCCAGCAGTACCTCGACTTCGCCACCGAACTCAAGAATGGCTATCGGAACGCCAATGGCATAGCAAAGCTTGTCGAGAAGTGTCTCCCCGAGGAGGATGATCTCCCCGAGGACCAAGGTACCGCCTGGCCCGGATTCATCGCGTTCGTCAAAGACTACTTCGAATATTGGCGAGATGTCAATTTTGACGACCTCCTCGGCGCACACCAGTTGCTTATGGGCCTCACCAAGTACGTGGCTTCTCCGATGCTCGTGTCAGTAAACTAACGAGAACACCGCCAGCTCCTGCACCACGGCGCTGAACCACCCGACGTACGGAACTATCATGCTCCAGACAAGCATCTCATTATGCGGCTCCTTATCCAAGCTATCGATGACCCTGAACAAACGCCCAGATTTGACCAAGAAACTCGATACGTTAGACACGGGCGAAGACGATCAAACTTCAATAGTTGGCACGACAGCAGAAGTAATACAGAAGATTTTTACAACTTGCCTTACGGACCGATCCAGCCAGCGCTATGCGCATCCAGAGGGTAAGAAGATCGGCGTGTATATTTTCGCAAACCTGACACTCAAGCTATTGTTCGCCTGTCGTAAGACTCATTTAGCGAAGCAGCTTTTCACCAATGTCAGCGCCAAAGCTCCGCCCTTGTCATTCTACCCTGCAGGTCAGAGGGTCACATACCTGTATTATCTAGGGCGGTTCCATTTCATCAATAATCACTTTACACGAGCTTCTCGGTGCCTTGAAGAGGCTTACATTGAAACCCCATCAAGATTCCAAAAGCATCGCCAGCTGATTCTAACTTATTTGGTGCCTTGCAACATGCTACTTGGACGTCTCCCTTCCCAGACTCTACTACAAAGACCAGAGATGCAGTCGATGGCACTAATATTCTCGCAATTCGCCCAGGCCATCCGTACGGGAAACTATCTCATTTTCCAGCAAGCCCTCGAGTCACACAACGACTGGTTACTCCGCAAGGGTTTACTTCTCACTCTTACTTATCGCGTACGCCCATTGCTTTGGCGCTCCCTCTCCCGGCGAACATTTCTGCTCACCTATGTCGCACCAACAGAGGCTGATTCGCGCAAAGCCGCAACATTGGAATTGTCCCACCTTCTTATCACCGCTGCGTACATTCAAAAGCGGCTAGAAGGGTATCTGCCTTCTAACCCTGAGGTCAAAAGAAAGCAACTACATATAAATAATATGTTTTTAAAGGCTGTTTCCAACAGCGCGGGATCCGGAACTGGCATATCAACGCTCGCTCCACCCCCTGGTGGCCCCAAGCTTCTTCGGCCAAACGAAGGTTTAGTATGGGGAAATATGGCCATTACGGCAGAGCACATTGAATCGATGGTAGCTTCCCTTTGTGCACAAGGTCTTCTTCATGGATATGTTGCACATTCCCAGGGGCGGTTTGCTATTATGGGTGCAAAGCAGAAAGGAAGCGCCGTGGGTGCAGGCTGGCCCTCCGTTTATGAAGTTCTCACTCGGCCAGACGACGAAATACCTGGTTGGGTTAAAGACCAGTAAAACAAGATGCTGCAAATTGAACCACAATGTGTTGATCATTCCACATCTGCGACCTATGGTTAAGCTATATATTGTATAAGGACTATGGCGACCCCAGTCCTAGCTGAGTGTAATGACTTGTACGAATGAAATGATACCCGGTGGTGATGCACCTACCACCACCAACCAGCGGCTTACAAGTACATGAAGGGAAATAACATGTTTATTAGACATATAGAATCAACTCAGGCCTGCAATTTTCATTCGGACTATTTTCACTACCTCTCCCACTGATAACAAGAACCTAGAATTATTTCCCGGTATTAGGGGCCAGTTGAAAGCCAATGGCACCGGTAAGGGGCATTGATTCTATTGGCTTTCCCACACCATAATTCTGCGGTTTCACACTGCCGCAGTGTTTATCCACCAACCAACATCGCTATACGATTAACGGTTCTACATCATGCTGATGCTGTTTGCAGCTCGTGCGTTAGTCATGCCAAGATGGCATTGAATTTGTCCGTCTACAATGCCTACGACCAAGTGGATTGATTGATTTCTAGCTCAGATGCTTAACCTCGACAACAGGGTTTCCCCAGATTCCCCAAAAATCACCAGCTTCCGTGGCAGAATCCGGAAAGAAACAAGCATCCGACAAGAGCAAGCCCCCGAACTATTTAATTGGCATAATGGCATGCATCATCACGAAGATGGCATCCTGCGAGTTCATCGTAGGCTTTATCTGATATCTACAAAGCCGGCCATCTCAGTAACAGCAGCCATACTAAACTTATCACGTCAAAGTCTCGGACAAGTATACACCGCCTGTATGTATAAATCTGTCATGATGAAAGTGGTTGCATTGCTCCTGAGTAGTGCATCGCTCGGGCTCGCGGTTAGTCGCACGAGCCCGCCGTCAGGGTGTGTGCATGTCGCCAAGAGTGGTGGCTCGTACACGACAGTCCAGTCGGCCCTCAACTCGCTCTCAACGACCTCGACGGCCGATCAGTGTATCTTTATTAACCAGGGTACCTACACTGAGCAGGTGTACATCCCCTCCCGCGCTGCTAAACTCACCATCTACGGGTACACAAGTGATAGCACCTCGTATGCCAACAACAAGGCTATTATCACGTACAATCTGCCTGCCTCGACCGCTGGGAGCAATGATGCGTCTGGCACGCTCAGGGTCCATGCCGCTAACGTTAAAGTCTATGTGAGTATCATTATAAGAACCATTTTATTCCAGTTCTAGCCAGCGCTGAGAGTGGAATCCTCATGTCCTAGCTTCTTTCGAGTTTCCAGGTCTCGGCCTGCTCATAAATTTCGCCAGCAAAGGAACTTACTAACATTTGATTTGGAAGAATGTGAACATTATGAATTCCTGTGCGTCGCTCCCTCACACTCCTCCTTCGACAGTGTTGGTTTCTCTGCGAACAGGCTATCAATGCATGACATGACATGTCCCAGGCGAGAATAGTAGACTAACTAGAATTCATGCACATAGATGGTAAAGGGAGCCAGGCCATTGCCCTTAGTGCCCAAGCAGATAGCGGGTATTATGGCTGCCAGTTATACGGTTTCCAAGATACGCTACTGGCGAACGAGGGCAAGCAGTACTACAGCCGCTGTCTCATCACTGGCGCTACCGACTTTATCTTCGGCCAGCGAGCTCAGGTAGTGAGTCCTCTGGAGTCATTATATCCTCCTTTTGGCAGGTTTTGGGCCTCATTGCTCCTGCATTCTCCCGAAACATGAGCTGAAATCTTATTCTTCTCAGTAATTACTAACTCCAGCGTGTAAACAGTGGTTCGAGGATTGTGATATCCGCGTTCGTAACGGCGGTTACTATATCACAGGTCAGTATTTACCATCTAGACTCGCTACATCTTCTTTCCGTTTGAATGACATAAACATGAGTTAACATGAGTCTGCTTTTTACCCGTAGCAAACGGCCGCGATTCGTCTTCTAACCCCTCTTACTATTTGTTCAATAATTGTGATGTTGCCGCCGCTTCAGGCGAGTCAGTATCGACTGGTTCGTACTACTTAGGTCGACCATGGCGAACATATTCGCGCGTCGGTGAGTAATTCTTGGAGCCGTCTTCTTCTTATTTTGGTGACTTTCAGAGCACGAGATTTTCTTTTTGGGGCCAAGAAAATGTCCAGAAGCTTCTGAAACCCTCATAAATCATGCTCAAAGTGACTATAACTGACTCCGAGTGTCACAGTGTTCCAGAGCACGTCGTTGAGTTCTGGTAAGCATATAATTTCGAACTCAGGTTCATTCCAGTGGCCCCATCAAGCCAGCTCCAGGCACCGAATTTCTTGTTCCGACTTTGTGTATTAGATACAAACTCTACAAACTCGTCGATTTTTTGCGTATCTCCGTCTTAAGAAAGGGAATGGCTGGCTAACTCCTATCTTCTAAAGTCATCAATGGTGCCGGGTGGCACGATTGGAATGGCGACACGGATGTCGGCAATATCTACTATGCTGAATATGCCAACTCGGGCTCAGGCGCCAGCGGCACTCGCGTCTCGTGGTCGAAGAAGCTGAGCTCTGCTGTTAGCCAGACCAATGTTCTCGGCAGTGGATATACAAGTGGCGCCTGGTATGATGGTAGTTATCCGAACTAGAGCCCGTTACCCTCTATCCCAGACCGGAGATAGGCTGGGGATGGTTTGGGAAGCGCCATGCTCCATGTTATGATACTATATTTTCGACTGCCCGCTTGGGCTGTATCGTGTCTTGTGTGTCGTAGTCATTGATCCGGACCAAGAGAACCTTAGCTTATTTAGCAAGATATTATGTCACGCCTTGCCTTCAAATACCACTAGTGTACTTCAACGGCAAAACTAAGTAGTACCGGTACTATGAGCAAGACAGACGTTAAAAATGAAGCTGGAATCAATCACTCGTCACCGTAATTATGTCTCCTTTCTCGAGTTACACGGTAATTTGTCAATTTCTTTCTTCCTACACCCCCACGGAAAGCGAAGTTGTAGGTTCATCCAGAAAACGGCATCAAAATGTCGCATAGCTGAAAGTCCCATGATGCACGTGTATATATATATATACAAGGGACCAACCTGAAACAGTATTCAGCCTTCAAGATAAGATATCCGGTGTTCGAAGCCATCTAAATAAAAGTACCGGTGGTGCATAAAATAACATTCTTTTCTGTTTAATGACGTCAACTTTTTAAATGATCGAACCGGTCACCAATATCATCTGGCTATAACGGTTTACTCCTAATACCTAGTATATACTCTGTACTTTTTTTTTTTTTTTTTTTATGCGGAAATGAAGGTTGGAGCTTCACGCGCATTTTGCCTAATGTGTCGTGGAAATAGGGTGCAGTTGATCCAACGGTTCAACCAAAAGACGTTCCCACAATGCATGTGCAGGAACTGGTACATATGTGCATGGATTTGATTGGGCGGTGAGTGTACGTGATGGTGATGATTTTATGTTTATTGATACGTGGAATCAACGAGGATGGCCACGTAGCTACGACTCGGACCTTTCTTGGGCTCGAGCCAATGCGACTGATATCATTACAGGCAAGTGAGGTATTGTTGTTGGTAAGTACATGTATGCAAGCTCGTCATTGTCTTTTGTGTGAAGGTAGAGGTAGACAGACGAAGTACCTAGACACACCACATGTATGTAGCAGCATCCATGATTGAAGTGAAGATGGTCAGTACTTCGTAGGTACCGGTAGGGTAGGGGATGATTAGTAGATATTAGCGTAGTATTCTCCCTTTGTTCCTGCAGTAGTGGCGGAATTAGATCAACCACCTGCATAAAGTTTTCCCATGATGGATCCCTGCAATAGGTCTCTATACTGTATGTACAGTCAGTCAGTACCTACATAGGTACCTAGGTAAGGTTAGTAGACATATACCTCTGCGTGGAGCGGTTATACGTCTATGCGTGGCTAGCAATAAAAATAAAGACAATGAAGACTCAAAATGATTACCTAGGTACTTACTGTAAGTATGGTGATAGATAGATATCTATAGTATACTATACAGTACTTATGAGACAACTGTAGCTAGTTCACACTCTAGGACTTAGGTACTTACCTAAGTACCTACTTGAGTATGTACAGTAGGTCGGTAGGTACCTATGTAAGTCAGGTACATATACCTAAGCTATTAATTGATTGTGCGTAGTTCATTTCGTTTATCTCCAATGGCTCTTCCCATTGGCCTAGTATCCTGCACACGAGAGTATCGTCAGCCAATCACCCACCTCGCGCCTCCGCCTCCCTTCTCCCACATTTCCGTTTTCGACTATCAGGAATTCCGTTCCCCAGTACGTGCAGGCATTTGCTCAGCTACCGTATGCTACCTATCCCAGCCATCAACCACGGCTTATGGTCCGATGGCAGGTCTGAGCAGGTAGCGCATACTAGGTCCTGCCTGGGACTAGACCCTCTTGGTTCTTGGTGTGTCGAACGGGCAGGCTGGCAAAGCAGGCTCCTGAGGCCTGGACCTGGACGATGGCGATGGACGATGGACAATGGACATGGGCATACTGTAGACTGACCAGCTTGTCCACCAGGACTGGCTAAACCACATACGGATGGAGCCATAATGTCTTCGCTCCCCAACCCTCCTTTCGGAATCGCTTCTTCTTTCCCACTCGCCCTCCTTGTCCTTCGTTGCGCTGGAGTCGTCTCGTCGTGGGTTTCGTTCCTTTCCCTCACGCTCGTTTGATATCATCACCATCGTTACTCTCTTGGAGATATTCTCCTATTCCACTCGTTCATACCTAAAACACGTCTTTGTTCGCTCAGCCAGTCGTGCATCTAGTCGTTGCCCAACACCCTCATCATCTACAAGAGACGCAATCTGAGCTCGCCCCCCATACGTACGACGACAGTTCAACGCGAAAAATGAAAACCGCGACGTTGCAAGCCACCATATGGTCGGCTATTTTACTCTTGGCGACTCAGCCATGCTGTGCCAACGCTCAACACCAGCACCATCACCAACATCGACAAATTCACCACCAACATCATCACCACCCCGCTAAGAGGGAGAATTTTCACTTCGGTAATGCCACGGTCAATTTTCGTTATGGCTCTCGTCGGCCCGAGAAACTGCAGGCCCGGGGGGGCGCTAAGTGTGAATTTCCAACAACAAAGGGACTTTTTGCTGTTACCCCAAGTGCTATGAATGGCGGCTGGGCTTTAGCACCTGATCAGGAATGTGTTGATGGCACTTGGTGTCCCATTGCTTGCCCTTCCGGCCAAGTAATGGCTCAATGGAAGCCAGACACTACTTATACCTACCCAGAGTCTACCGTTCGTACTATCCCCTCCTGAGCTACCTACATGCATTGACGCTTGACTGTGATTAGTACGGCGGGATTTACTGTGACAACGGCGAGATCGATGTTCCTTTTAAAGACAGCCCGTGGTGTGTAGATGGCACTGGTGCTGTTGATGCCGTAAATAAAGCCGGTGATGTAGTGTCGTTCTGCCAGACAGTACTACCTGGCTACGAAGATATGATCATCCCCACCGATGTTCATGATAGTGCCACTTTGGCCGTTCCGGACCCTTCATACTGGGATTCCACAGCCTCTCAGTAAGTTTCCGCGTTGAAATACTGCGAAAAACTTCTAATTGCAGTAGTTTCTATATCAATGCGCCTGGCGTTAGCTCCGACGAGGGCTGTCATTGGGGAGACGAATCAAAGCCCATTGGTAACTGGGCTCCTTTCGTCGCTGGAGCCAACACCGATGGCACCGGCAACACCTTTGTAAAACTTGGGTTGAACCCTGTATGGCAGGACAGCGCTCTGGTTGGCACAAAACCAACTTTCGGCCTCAAAATCGAATGTGACGGGAATTGTAACGGCCTACCTTGTGAGATTGATGGCAGTGGTGTTGTCAGTAATGAAAAGGCAACTGGCGCCGGTGGTTCCGACTTCTGTGTGGTGACCGTCTCCAAAGGTGGCAAAGCCAATATCGTTGTCTTTAATCTGGATGGGTCGGGCGGATCTGACGGTGGTGATAATGACGAGAGCACCTCGAGTCCTGAATCGACGTCTACTTCTACGTCCACCCCAACCCCAACTTTACGCCTACGACAGCAAGCATTCCCTCCACGACAAGCACCCCCACCCCCCACATCCGATCTGTCAACCACATCTGCTCCCGTCACTACGTCGACGTCATCGTCAGAGGTACCGACAACATCAAGTAGCGACAGTAGTAGCAGCGTAGCAACATACTCCGTGGAGTCGACCACAATCAGCACAGGCTATTTCCTAGGGGCTGTGTACCACCAAAACGAAACTTCCAGTGCGGGCCTTTCGTCAGATAGTCCAACGGCAGTGTCGGCTCTTTCCGTAGGAAGTACAAGCGAGAGTGTGACCGGCAGCGGCAACGGAGGTGCAAGTGAGAGTGAATCCTCGCCCACCGAGTCGAGCCAGACCGAGAACGCCGGTCGACGTCAAGATGGGGCTGCCGTCGCTGGCCTGATTGTGGCATTCGTGGCCGCTGTCTATCTACTCTAGAATTAGAGGCAACAAGCATCACAGGTGTTCCCCCACCTGAGGTGGTGGGCGTTCTTTCTTTGCGGCGCAAAGAAAGTTAGGACTCGGCAAATAGGGGGTCACCATGACCCAGTTCACTTCAGTACATATACTGTAGTACGTTCCGCACCCGAACTCAGTCTCGGGTCTATAAATATCGCGAACGGTATAGTTGATATTGTTTATTGTCTATTCTTTTGCCGCTTGGCAGCTGACGGCTGCCGAAGCCGACAAATTTATTCACGAGATATATAAGTTGATTTTTGATTTTGGAATATACCCACTTTGTACGGTAGGCTATTTAGGACACTTCTTCGATTCCATCCGAGTAGGGGTGTGTTGGTCTGCGGGGCCTAATTGACTTGGGGAGCAATCTACTGATACGCAAAACGTGACGAAGACGATACGACGCTATCTGGAAAGCCTTCTGTTGGGGTGGTTTCTCCCAAGTCTTGCTGCGACTTTTCGCGGAGCTTTTACAGAGAATACGATGCCTCATTATTTATTCATTTAGAAATAGACCACATTTCACAAACCGTTAGATTATACGATTATGTTTTACTATCCTTTAGCCTAATTTTATTTGGTGTTAGAAGGTACCTACAACACTGCCCTATAATGTAACCGAACTTGTGTGCATAGGTAATTAGTGGGTTTGCTAACGTAGTCAATGTTAAACTTGAGATCTTACGGCGGATACTGTCTGCTAACTCCTCAGCTATATTCGTTTCGCGAGGTGTACGGAACAGCAGATAATCGACCAAAGGGTTATGGTAGGAACCATGCTAATACAGCAAGATCATCATTGACAGTGATGTAGCCCAAGGACCACATGAGAACAAATTGGTATCCAGTGTCTACCTGATCAAACCCGAGAGGGACCTAGGAGCCATCACAAAGACTATATCTAAATCTCGTGCACTATGTTAGCAAGGCACTCCAACATCCGCAATGCTGATAGAGGAGGAAATGGCATCGCACAGCATACATAGGTAGATTGTGACCTACGGTACCGAGTCGAAGATACTTGAATTGCAAGAGACAGCACCTTTTTTTCCTTCACTTAGAGCTCCTTTCAAGGTGTTTGCTGGCCAGTCCCTGACGATGTGTATGCTGAGTGGGTTCTATATATATCGTCTGATTTAACGCGTTATCTGTCTACCTAGTCTGGTAAAAGCGGCGATGGACGAAACTAGATGAGGTCCACGATGTACAGAGCTATAAGTTAAGTTGTCTTTTGGTGACGCTAATCTCTGTACGTGACTATAGTAGTATCATATATGCAGGGTCAAAGATACGGTTTGCTTAGCATAATACTCTTAGAACGTGATATCCGTAGCATATATGTTTATGATTTCGATCGTAGTAATTATAGTCGTCCCAAGGCAACAGAGGAGTTCGCGCCAAACAAAAGACACTAGGTAGAAATACTAGTAAGAGCCTATGATACGAAAATCGGATTGGGGCGAGGAGCAAGATATGATAACGTGTCTACGGGATATTGTAAACTTAATTACTAGTTGAGAAGGCTGGGAAGTAACACATCTCAATTTTTTTTAAAAGTTTACATTCGTAAATCCCCAGTTAAACCACCTTATTCACACGGTAACGAGTGACATAGAACTTCCCAGGTAGTCGCAAAAAAAACACAAGCACCGTCTACTGTAAACAGCACTTAATGCCATGTGCTTCGCAAGACGTATTTCCCACAGAATCGAGACAAACAGGAACTGAAGTCTCGTGAACGAGGTAGGGTGACGATTCGGTCAGCCGGTGTGCATAGAATGGTACCAATCGGGGGGGGATTGCAAGGTACTCACTCACTCTCCTTGTACATGGGCTTGTGATAAGCGGCGAGAGAGTTCGCCCGGGAACTCGTATAACCGAACACTGCTTCGCAGGTAACTCTATGCGAACTCGAATAGGTGCAGAAGGGCCGGGGTTTCTACTTCTACGACCACAAGACTGCGAGGGCGCACTCGAGATGTATCGCTCTCCGACGCAGCGAAGATGGTTTATCACTGGACAGCATAAGCGGGTAGTTAGCGGTATTCCCCTGCCTCCCTAGTAAGCGGCACTTGGAGTAACTTGCATCTCTACACTAAGCTCTAGACAACAACTCGATGCAAATGAACTATGAAGCCACGAGGATAGCACAACCCCTCCCTTGCGTTGATTACGTTTCACTTCGCATGTAGTAGATCAGCACCGCGCGGCCATCTGCGACGACCCTGTACTACTAGTATATACACCGTGGGACCCACGTCCAATACGCGATGGGGGAGGTATAAGGGAGCGGCATAGAGGTATTATGTTGTGTTGTGGACGAGCATGACTACTCAGTGGCGGGCCCTCAGCTGAAACCCTTCGGATCTGCCCGCCAAATTGAACCTGTTTTTAATTTTGTTAGGCCGGTCGAGCTGATTGACGATCTGTACTGCGCGAGGAAAAAGGGAAAGAGAAAGAAAGGGGCAAGGGGGGGATCGAAAGAGAGGGACAAATAATGTTTCTACTTCGCTCTCTCCCCTACTCTGGAATCAAGGTCCAGTCTCACTAGCGCGGCAATCACAAAATATTCTTAATTTCTTAAATTGCCTTCTGGGCCCGGTCTACGAAGTAGTCGCACGAGAAACACCAGTTGGACGGAAGAGCTGCCTTTTCCGGCGGAACGCGCCGTCCCACGTGTAACTTTGCGCCGCAATTTTTCTTTGTGTATCCTCGGGCAAAAAAGAGCGGTAAGCGGGTGTGTGTCTCAGCGAACCTGCGTTCTGGCCGGGAATTTGATAGTTGTGGGTGGCGAATTCGACCAATCACTTTCGCATTGGATCCAGCCAGCCAGCGCCTTGTGTTCACAAGTTCATAATGAATAGGGGAGGGTGTCTCACCTGGCAGGTATATACATACCTTGCGTACATACCAGGAAGGGAAAGGAAACAAGAGATTTCACTATAGTTCCATGATATTGTATGGCGATCGACCAACACAACTTTCTTGTAGGAACAACCAGTAATTAACGAATCTGCATATTGAAAAACTACACAATGGTTTTTTTTATTATATAGACGGGTTGCCCAATATCGAGTGGAACCCGGGGATATCTTTGAGGTATCATAAAACGACGTATATATATAGTCTAATGACATTGGGTTCGAGAACAGGAATATTTAGCAACCATTAGAAATCTTGACACATGCTCCACGCATAGGTAGACCCTCGTGAGCCGATCCTCTATATGTGAGTGATAAACAATCTACAGTAATCACACTGGTATCGGAACAACACTGGTCTAGACCTTCTCTTCCACAGCCTCGGAGGCAAGAGGCTTTTCGGCGAGTGCGTCTTCGGTGGTGTGGCGCATTTCGGCGGCGAAGGTGTGGTCGGGTCTCCACTTAGCGGATTGGCGGGGAGTGACGGCGGCCATACACATGTCGGCCTGCTCGAGCGACAGGCCCTTGAGTTCAGGAACCAGGAAGTAAGCAAACAGGGTGCTGAAGATACAGAGAGAACCCCAGAGGAAGAACACCTTGGCACCGAGGTTGGCCTGATCGGCACCGACTAGGAAGGGTGTGATGACAGCTGTTTGGTTTTGTGTTAGGAATCGTCATGACAACGTATAGAAGAAGATATGTGAGATTCCTTACCGATAATCGTGTTCCAGAACCAATTGGAGGCGGTCGAAATACCGACACCACGAGAGCGAATTGGCAGAGGAAAGATCTCGCCAACCACGACCCAGGCGGTGGGACCCCATGTGCTGGCGAAGAAGGCGATGTTGATGGAGATGAAAGCAATCATAGCCGACACAGCGCTGGCATTGGAGGGCATAGCAGCGCCTGCAGTTACACCAACGATAGCAATGATAAACTGGCAAACGACCATACCAATACCACCACCAATGAGAATGGCGCGACGACCGAGCTTCTCAATGGTAACGAAAGAGATGGGGGTCGAGAGCACGTTGACTAGCGTGGTGATGAGAGAGATGAGGAAGGGGTTTGAGATGGTTCCAAGCTGCTTGAAGAAGGGGGGTCCAAAGTAGAAAATAAAGTTGATACCAGTGAACTGCTGGGCACACTGAAGGCCGGCACCTAAGATGGTTCGGCGGATCGGGCTGTCGCCCTTGGATAGGGGACCCTTTAGACAGGCCAACCAAGACTGTACGTAGGTCAATTGAGGAATGTTGGCCATTTCGAACTCGTTGTTAGCAACAATCTCGGCAAGCTCATCCTTGATGTAGTCCGAATCTTCGGGCTGGCCACGAACGTAGGCCAGAGCCTTTGCAGCTTTTTCGATCTCACCCTTCTTGACGTAGAAACGAGGCGATTCGGGCAGAATGAGAAGACCAGTTCCGAGAATAATGGCCCACAGGAATTGCACGCCAATTGGAATACGGTAAGAGCCGGTGTCATTGCGATCCTGGGTGGTATAAACGACTACGTTGGCAAGCAGAATACCAATCGTAATGCAGAACTGGTAACCAGAAACCATAGCACCACGAACCTTCTTGGGTGCAATCTCGGACATGTACAGAATGACGACAGCGGAGATGAAACCGACACCGACACCGGCAATCAGACGACCGAAAACGAAGAGGACCTCCTGGTTGGTACTGGCAATTTCAAGAATGCAGCCAACAATGAAGATCAAGCAACCGCCAATAATGGTAGGGCGACGGCCAATGAAGTCAGAAATATCACCACCAACGAGCGCACCAAGGAATGTACCGAGAGACAGAATCGAGGTGAAGAGGGATGCGGTGGAGGAAGGGATCACGAACTCCGGCTTGGTCACATCGATAGGCATCTTGGTGGCAAAATCGTAGTGATGGCCAGTGTAGAGCTGAATGAAGTACGGCATGGCAAGCACGCCACCCATCCAACCTAGAAGAGTTGTTAGCAGCCGAAAAGCGACTGCCCGCCTCCAGCGGGAAACAGCGAGCCTTACCGGTGTCATAGCCGAAGAAGATACCGCCAAAAGCGGCAAAAGCACAGATCAAGTAGGCCTTGACGGTGACGGGGGCCTCGACACGCGAGATATCGGTCGTGCCCTGGATAACGACACCTCCAGCCATGATTGCGGTCCGGGCTCGGGCTTGAGTCTTTCCTTTCGAACTTGGTAGAGTACGACAACCCTTCTGAACGGACCAGGTGTCTTGTTGCCTGTCCCTTGAGAGCAGGGAAGTTGGGGTTGCAGAGGGGGTAACCAACACAAGGAAGGAGGAAGATCGTGGTTGGCGAGAGGGCAGGCGGGATGGTATTATATAGCTCCTTCGCGCAACAAAGAGAAGGGCCTCACGAGCTTGAAGAAAGGTACATGGCGTGGTTACATCGACATCGACACCCTAGCCCGTAGCCCATAGCCCATAGCCCACGGCGGCCAGCAGCAGCAGCAGCATGGGGGGCCAGCGTTGGACAGCGCAGGGGTCGGAAACGGTTGCGCTTCCACCACTGTACACCAGCAATTCGCTTCTCAATTCCGGCGCAAGTGAATCAGAAAATTCGACACGAGGGTGGTTGATCAAGCCTAGGCTAGAAGCGGACCATGCTCGAATCTGGCGTGCGCTAGGGGACCCCCCTAAAATGATTGGGCTGGCCAAGGCCTGTGGGCAGGGTACCGGCTTACAGACAGGGGGCGAAAAGGGCCGTCTTTTGCTGTTGGAGGGGCGGGGATCCTGCTTGGTTTGACCGAGATGCAGACGGCCACTCCACAGAGCTGCGAAGACGTTCCCCATGCCATGCCATGCCATGCCATCCCAGAGCTTGACGCCCCGAACCTGGCCCCGAGTCTGCGCAGAGGAGGAGACCCCAGCCCGGAGAGTTGGGGAACTGATGGAGAAAGATGGGGAACCACAGATCCAACGTGTCGACATGGCCTGTGCACTGTCCAGATGCAGATGGGTGTGTACCTAAGTACAGTACAGTACGCGGCACCTGCCTCCAGTCTACCTACCTACCTACCTACCTACCTACCTATGTACCTACCTACTATGTATGTAGTCCTACCTAGGTAGGTAGTCCATTTTAGCAGTCTACAGGACCTGCCTACCTTACCTACCTAACTTACATTGAAATAGTAATAGGTACACTGTGCTGTAGTCTGCTTACTTAGCGTAGAGAATAAATAGCATCCTATATGTATGTGACCTACCTACATTACAACCTACATACCTACAGTAGTCGGAATACTTACATTATCTAGTAAGTAACACTGCATGCTCAGGTACCTAGAATATGTACTGTAGTCCAGACAGAGAAAGTCAAACGTGGTCATACCTCACTACCTACCTACTCCAGTAACTGACTACCTACATCTACTATGTAGGTAGCTAGATGGATAACTAACTCCCTAAAGTCTAAGTATGTTGTGTAGTATATAAGTACAGCAGAGGGCAATTAATCAATGCCCGCCAGCCGGACCATGATGCTATGTAAGTATATGTATGTCCTACCTAGTACGGTCAAGCCGAGGCGATTTTCTCGGGTTCCTTTTTCAGTACCGACGATACCATGTACATCCGTATCCGCCTTTGTTGATGCTGCCCGGCGATCTAGCCTAGATTGCGTCCCTACCATTGACTAGAGTGATCGTCTGACGATGGCCTGTGCTAAATGGACAATCGACCTCTGCGATCAGTGGAGGATTACTAGTACAGCATCATACGCGTACTGAGAGAGGGAGAGAGAGAGACTGTGTGGAAGTACCCGAGACGTAGTTCCGTGAGACTTCCCACGCATCATGCAAGTCATTGAACCTTGTCACGGAATTGGTGCCGTCAGCGGGACAGGAAGGCATACACGCGGATTAATTATACTTACAGTACAGTAGGTAGGTATTAGGTTCTGACTGTATTGCAATCCGTCGCCCTCGAGTTGAGACGAGGCCCAGCCGCCGCTCGTATGGAGACGCCAAATACCTAGTGTAGTAGAAGTCGAGCTTAGACGCTCCTTAAGCCGTGAAGTGATCTACCTCGATAGGCACTAACTAACATGCTCTACCTCGAGAAACAAGACACGACGTTACATATCTCGATTGGTATGTGATAGGTCAGGCCCTGCCTAGCATATTGTCTGTAGGTCGGTCTGGGACTGTCCATTCTCCCCACGCGCCTAAACGCCATCGGACGCCACTCCTGCACTCGGTTGAGGTAGTGCCGCATGGAAGCGTTTGCTGGCCCGCCCCGAGTGAAGTCGCTTGCTTCTCTTGTTTTTTGAAGCCTTCCATTGGCAGATGCTGCAACAGTGGCGTCGACGGGAGACACAACCAACAGTCAGCCACGATGCCTGAGCAGCGGCTGGATGCAGCGCTATACCGCCGCCGTTGTTGTGAGCTTTTGTTCTCGGTCGGCTTGTCAAGTGTCGAGCGAAGACAGTCGACGCAACCTTCCCCTGCTGCACGAGTTGCAGGCGCGGCTGTATTCCAAATTGGCCGAGGCCCGGACACAAACAACCACTCGGATCAAAGAGCCCCGTCACGTCCTCTGATGGTGGTGGTGGCGACAACGCCAGATACCAGACCAGACTAGACCAACCGCCACCATCATCGCCATCACTTATTGTGAGTCCTGCTACAGTACATAGTTCGTATGGATACAGTATATGCTGAGAGGCGGTGGTGTACGAATAGGCGCCTGAGGCAGAACAAAGCAGCCACAGCGCAACATGCATTGCAAGGACGCATGCGGTTAAGGATCTGAGTTGACGCGAAATCGCAGTATTGTCCGGATGCCGTGTGTAAGTGACCTTCCATTCAGAGTAGTGTTTTCGGGGATCTGCTCGCGTGGCACAGGATGCTGGCTGAGATTGTCGTTGGTCTACAGCACTATGCATCAATGCTTCCTTACAACTCTGCCCATACCTACTGTACGTACAGTAGGTACCTCTCTAGTCCAGCATGCATAGCACCACCTACTGATATATACAGTGGCTATACTGTTGTTTCGCTCCACAGCAAAGACGTTACTATTACTGCGCTTCTCGGTCCCATAAGGATGACTGGCGCTCGTGGGGATCAATGGTGCTTATTGCTGCAGTGTATATAGCCTTCCCGTGCCGTGGACCGTGGCCATAGCCTATATCCCAGCTCTTCCCAGCTTTCGCTGATGTTCACCTCCTCCAGGATTTCAAAGGTTAGCTCAGTAACTTGCCCCCGGTTTGGCCCATATTCTACCAGATCAGGCAAATATTTCGAGCAGGCCCCCTAGGCAGTTACTTTTAACGCACCCAGAACCCCGGTAAATACTTTTGATTTGGTGGGTAACTGGTGATGAAAAATGTATCAAAAGTTTGGTTAACCCCCTGTTTGTCTCCTGTATTTTGTACCCGAGCTAACCTTTGAAATCCTGGAGGAGGTGTTGAGTGAGGCATCTGCTGTATGCTATACATACCTACTACTACCTATACTGTACATAGAAAGGCGCATCGGAACAAACATGGTGATTCTGAGTGCAGTACTCTGTACTTCGTATTAACTAGGTAGGTATACTCCAAGGTACGGCGTGTACTGGATAGTGCACCGCATCATAGCTTTCATACTTACATCTGTATACTGTATACAATTGGGCTTTGGGCTTTGGGCTTTGGGCTTGGACGGAGATTTCGAGAGCTCATTAAGCTTCTTCCCCTCCACACCCCAATCCCCCGGAACGGGCTAAGGTAGCGCCCCAACTCGAAACAAGGTACGTCAAGTCATCGGCCCGACTCGTCTTCACCATCATGTACTAGGTAAGGTTCGTCGTCACCAGTTTCCATTGGGCTATACTACGGAAGATGTACACTGCAGCCGATCCCATTGTCCCCAGAGGACCTCATTTTACATCGGGCTAGGTTCGCTCCTTCCTCTGACATGCTGGAATGCTCCGACTATTCATGTCAAAAGCGGACTGATCGGTTCTTGGAGCGTCCCTGAGCATCTCTCGTTGGAATTGGCCGATTGCGACCCCCTCCTCCTGATTATCCTTGGGTGGCGTCCTCTCGGTGGTGTTGTGTACCACGACCCCTGCCCTCGGGTGATGCTGTGCCAAGTGCGACTGTCAGAAGCCAAGACAGCCGCATCCGGTGACACGTTTTTTTCTTGCGCCGGAAAGAGGCAAAGGGGGCTTTTGGTGCAAATATGGCTACCCTGAGGACACTTGATACCTCGAGTTAACGTGCGTGGTCGATCATTCCCAAGTCTATACAGGTTCCTTTGAAGGCTGACAGTTTCAGCATACGGTACACTACCTACTTACATATAAAATGCCTTTTTTTTTTATATATATTTTTTTTAGCACGGGTATACTCAAGTACCACTGGGCCCTGGTGGGGGGTTAGTGTACTTATATGTACAGTATATATGTGCGGTACTGTAAGTACCTCCAGTATTCCATAGCAATAAAACATACTTATGTGAGGGTGGCATTCACTTTCGAGAGGCGAATACTTTATTGGCTGGCGTTGCCTCCGTTGCACAAATCAGCCCCCATCGCCGGCCGATGGGACTAAGATCACGGTGATAGGTGATAGCAGATCTTTTACCATGGCGCACTAACCCAGGTCGGTACTGGAGAAGCGCTACCTATCCAACTACCAGTAGGGAGGTACGGATGCTGCACCACCAGCAGGAACCACAGCGCGTACTGTGCGCTACGCCCACCACAGAAGGAAGTTACCGAGGGCTTGGGTTCTGGAATGGGACTAGCAACGCTGTTGGTCTCGTGGCCAACGTTGGGATTCTCCCTCTATCACACTGATCACTGTACCTACCTACCTAGGTACGCTTCTTCGCCTTGCCCTGCGCTGCCCTGCGCTGCCCTGCGCTGCCCTGCGCTGTCTCGTTTTCCACGCCGTGTCCCAGCCGTGACACAACCCTCCTTCCCTCAGCTCAGCTCCTCGAACGTCGACCCTTGTACAGCTGTGTCGTTTTTCGACAAAGTCCAGTCAGTCACCTGAGCCTCCTCTAACCTGATGTCGTCTGATCGTTCAACCAATCAATTCTCTTCATTGCGTGTGTTGTTGCTCGCCGCGACAAACCGACAATACGACGGTAAGTGCTGCTGTATGAGCAGCTTCATCACGCTGGTCACGCCCGAAGAAGAGTTTTCCTTCCCCTAAACGTATACTAAGTACAGAGATTACATTCCTGTCGCCAGCTGCACAAGACGTGTTGGGTTCCTGAACCGGTGCAAGCTTCCAGGTTCAGGCAAGTAGGCCAAGGGGGTTTAATTACCATGCCATGTTCATCAAAGGAAGACTGGTGGTATACCTCACTACGTGTGACGCGATGAAATGCGGCGCGGTTGATTAACTCGATCGAGATATCACAACTTTCATTGGACCATTGGATCAATTAGGCCATGGCTAAATGCAAGCAGGAGATGCAGCAATCAAACATTATGGGATTTTCCCCAACGGCCGGCGCAGGCAAGTCGGGCACGATATATCGAGGCCCATCCATCCTGTTACTGTTACTTACACGACAGTCCAGTTATGATTTACCTGCACCTAGGGACTAGCGTCGGCCCTGTGTCCGATTTCTCTTCACATGCCCGGACCGGGGCAAACCCCATATGGAGTCGCTGGGCGAACTCATTGCCGGGAAAGGTTAAGATCCCAACAGCTCTAGCTTGGAAAACCCCATCCCTTGTACCATGTACACTACACCTTACGGCCTGTCATATTTGCTGATAGTAATAATAATGATAATTCGGCATTGTATCACAGTATTCTTGTGTCTAAATTTGGATAACCCTCATTTTCAATCTGGCCGACTCGGCCTTATTCACCACGAGCTATACGCCAATAGATCGAGTCATGCCATGAAAGAGCTGGAAAGGAGGCGTTTGTAATGAAGGCTAACATGTTCTCGCCAGTAGCTGTGAGGAAATCAGCACATGATATCCTCCGAGAGCTTAGAACTAGGTCATGCAGAGTCCATGTTTGTCCCACGATGACTCGGAGTTTACGCCGAAGGAAGTGTCGAGATGATGTGTCAGGCAAGTAGGAGGCTTTCACGAGATTCAAGTTGAGTCAGCTCGCGGCCTTGCTCATTCCAGGAACGAGCACGATCGAGCGCCGAGAGGGGAGGACGTCTTCGATTTCCCAGCCCATAGGTAAACAAACCCTCACAAGAACTACCCGGCGAGATAGACCTCCAAACCGTTGAACACTGGAAACAAAAATGACCGGCGTACGTCTCCTAGGTGCGACAAGAGAGATATCTAGATGGTCCTGGCTCGAGCACGCTCTCACGAGTCTATCAATTTGGCAACTCGCTTCTCCAAGCTGGTCTCGAACTGCTGGACGCCACCAGTTAGCTCGCTCATCTGTCCGGCTCGCAGACGGTAGACCAGTCTCCGTCGAGGCGCTTCCCCCTCCTCACCCGAGAGGTCACTACCCTCGTCGTCAATATGACCCTCAACAACGCCGCGCACGAACCATCTGTCGTGGCTAACGATGACCACGGCGCCCTCCCAGTCGCGAAGTGCCTCGCATAGCGCCGTCACCGTCTCGTAGTCAAGATGTGTTGTTGCTTCGTCAAGAACTAGGCAATGTGGACAGGTCCATAGGACCCGGGCCATCTCAAGCCTCACCAGTTGTCCGCCCGACAGTTTGCGAACCGGCACGTCGGACGCAAGTCGCCCAGGCAGACCGAGAGATCCCAACAGACCACGCACCCGGCCCTCGTCCTGTTCGGTCGACCCCGTCTCCTTCAGAAGTAGTGCGAGGGCAGTCAAGTCGGGTTCTGAGACGCCCAATTCTTGGAGCTTCTCTACGGCATGTTGGGAGTAATAACCTATCTTTAGGCGCGGATGCAAAGTCAACGTACCCGAACTTGGCTTCGCCTCACCAATAAGCAGCTTGACGAGGGTTGATTTACCGCTCCCGTTTAAACCTAGGATTCCAATACGATCGCCCATATGGATGGAAAGACTCATGGTGTCCTGTAGGACCATGGGCGGGGTGACTCTTGTCCTCGGGTCTCTAGGGTAGCGAAACGACGCCTTATCCAGCGACTTGACCATGCGGAATTAGCGATAGCTCTCCTAGAGACTTATGGGCTTGTTCGGCACTGGTAGGCAGGGCTTTCAAATAGAAAACTAGTCTGAAACCTACGGAGTAGTTGCTCGCAAGAGAAGCTAAGACGGGAGGGGAAATGGTGAGGCGTCACTTACAATCAATGGGCCTGGAAATCGCAGGTCAGGCGTTGCAGGTAAAACGAAGTTCACCGGTCTCTCATCCTGTGGTACCTCAATCTCAGCACGGCTTGTGAGATGATAGCCCGTGAGATCGCGATTAAGTTTGAACCGGCCACCACGGGCACTCGTCTCGAGACCCCAGCGGTCGTCTAATTTTTTCTGGCGTGACTTCGCCTGCCGTATCTTATTCTGGTCGTCTTTGGCTTTGCCCTCGCGCATGTTCTTTTGTATACTTTGATGCGAGAGTTAGTAACGTCACCATCCGGCGGAGTCTACAGGTCTTTCAGGGGATCTCAGAGCGCCTCAAAACACCGGTCTGGCCACGAGAGGAGAACTTGGCTATCGACACAGGTCACAAGGGGGATGACTTCATATCACTCACGTCTGCTGGATGTGGTCTTTTTGCCGGTCCTGAGCCTCCTTCATCTTGGTTAAGTAATTTTTTTTCTCCGCTTGGGCCGATTCATAAGTCGGTAGGTCACCGTGAAAGTAAGTGATGTTTTTGTCTCTGAGGATGAGAAGATCGGTGCATAAAGAGGTGAAATCGCGATCGTGTGAAACGAGGATGAGAGTCGGCGGGTCTGTCGATTCGCCTAGAGTTGTGAGGTACCGCTGCAGCCACAGAATGCCTAGCAAGTCTAGGAAGTTGGTCGGCTCGTCGAGTATCAAGATATCTACCTCATGAAGCACTGCGAAGCTCGAAGTTAGTTATCGCCATTCTTGGCGTGACCTGTTGGGAAAGACTCCTGGGGTATGATTTGATCTGACAATGAGCTGAACTATTCTAAAGAAGGCAAAAACAATAGGAAATCCCCTCCAAGAAGCACCTACAGGCGGCCGCCAACGAAGTACGCATCCTCCACCCTCCCGATAAGCTCGAAACTGGCTTTAGCATAGCAGCCTCGGTGAAGCCTAGACCAGCTAGTAGCTTTTTCGCTCGCGACTCGACCTCCGCCATCTTCGATGGCTCTATCGAGAGCTGTAGATCTGCTAGCATCTCCGCCGCTTCACTCGTCTCCTTAGCGAGTGTCTCGGGCGATATTTCCTCGTCCTTTTGTTCGTATCTGGAATACATGTCAGCCGAAGCAGATGACTATGATTTTATAAGACGCTCGAATACGGCAGCATACAAGATATCAAATTCGGCGACCGTCTTTTCCATCGCCATCAGGACTTTGCGCGCCTGCATGCCCCTTGCGCCACTACGTAGTTTTGCATCTTTGGCTTTCATGAACAACTCTTTTTGCAGACGCTCGTGCCGGATCTTTCGGAGCCTCCTCACTGCATCAAGCGGATTGGTGCTCTCGATGCCACGGGACAGAACTGGACTCGCATTAGTCACGCATGCTTGTAATTCGCATCGTTGTGTTGAGGTGAAACAATGACGGGGGGAAGAAACGCGAGCTCTTGCTTTCTAATTCTTGCTGTGCTTCATGCCTAGCCGTGGCGCGCTCGATGACCTCTTCTAGCACGTTTCGGTCGTTCGTGGTTAATGACTGCACAATAACTTGCTCCGAATTCGCGACCGTATTAACATCTTCAGCGTCAGTCTGTTGTAGGATGACGATGCGTGTCTCTTCCGGTACTTTCAACGTCAAAGTCAGTAATTTGCAAATGAAACCTAGTGGCATTTGGAAAGCCGGGGGGATTATCGGAACTGGCCTCTGGCTTATATCCGAGTACTTTGTATTTCGTTTTTTGATATTCACTTACTGCCGGGGATCAGCTTCTGGGCGATAGCCTTGAGCAGTGCTGTGTTAGACAAGCATATTAGCTTCTACGTTCTTCCCTCTGAGGTCTCATCTTCATCTCCTTTTTTAGTTGCTCTCCCACCAGCGGAGCAGTGCAAGGCCGAGTTTACTTACTGGATTTTCCCGATCCATTTCGGCCGACAAGTGCATACCGCTGGCCAGCTTTCAATCGCAGGGTAGCATTGTCCAGGATCTCAGTGCCCTCATTCCGAGCCTTGCCCTTGGCTGCTTTCTTGCTACTATTGCTACTGCTACCAGCTTGAGCTGGGCCCCCGGATCTGACTGTGATATTCAGGCCTTCGATATCCAACTTGAAAGGAATATTTACAGGTCAGTCTACCACTAAATCATGGCAGTATATGTCAAGCTCGTAATGTGAGACCCGGATGCTCCCGCGGCAAAGGGGAGACGATGAGCTCACCTCACGATAGTTGGGAGTCCCGATATGAAATCTTGTCTGCTTGGAGGTGCACAATATTGTTGTGACACTTTCTCCTTCCATGGACGTCATGGTAGCACTCGATAAAGAGTCCAGTGATTCGTAAACGGCTACTAACCGAGTGCTAGTCTGTTGAGGTGATAGACGATTGTTGGTGAGTGATATCGTATAAGTTTAACAGTACACTGGTTTTCATTGCGACTACAGTCAGCATACTTATATGCTTATCTTCGCACCTTGAAGACCCAGACTATATACCTTTCAAGCTGAGCTCGATCAATTAAGCGCCAATACCGGAAGCAGGCTTTGGTGTGCAGTAGTGTGGATGAATCATTCTGACTCTGGACCACCCACTTCGGTGATTGGCTACTGTGCTCCAGAATGACCCAGGCAGCTAAACGGCCTCATCGAGAAAACTTACATTTCACTGCCACTGAAACATCCTAGGACGTTTCCTCCACCAATATGGAGCTAAGGGTGAAAGCATAGGTACTTAGTTATAAGCAGGTGCTGTGTCCCTCTAATTCGGGTACCTAATTTACTTAGGTACTTACTTACCTCTTAGTATTAGTCACCACGGTTAAGGTGTTGTGAGCTCCTGTGTAGTTATAGGGCGCTATAGCTTCTGCATACCTGGGTAGGCTACTTCTATAGGTATACCTAACCTCAGGTCTTCTACAATATGGTAGTATGTACAGTAAAGCATCCCGATGCTTTCTCCGGGGTAGGTAGGTAGGTAGGTAGGCAAGGAGAGCAAGCCTCGCATTGATCCTGATCTACAGTATATATATATAACCAACTGGCTTACCGAATCGCTTAATAGACGACAGACTCATCTACGAGGACTCTCAAGTGTCGTCTTGTCTCCTTACTAACAATCATGCATCCACCGGTAGGGATCTCGACGATAGTGCCATCAATACAGACCTTCCTCCACCTCGCGTCCTCCTCATGCGTCGTAATCCTAACCTCGCTGATGTCTTCATACCCAACTCCATCTGTATCTGTCTGCTCTTCTCGACTTTGACCGTCCACTGTCGTTGCTTCCCAGCGCATATCCACATGCTTACCCCCGTCGTACGCCGCCGTCATGATCTCCATCGTCTTCGCGCCATTTACGGGCCCAAAATGCACGAGCCGCAACTGTCCGTCCAGAGGTTGGCTAGCAGGGGAGATACAGAACGTCTTCTCCAGATTGGATACGGGCGTCGCCAGGATGTAAGCGTGCCGGTCTCGATCTAACCTCGTCGTGTTCGCAGTCTCCCCTCTTGATGTAGAACGGGCGATCTCCACCGTAGCCCGGTACGCATGGCTTTCTTTTAACAGCTCCTGAGCTACCATCTGGAACCGCTTTGCGCCGTGCTGCCTGTACGACGGTGTGTCACTCTCCCACACCAACTGGCTGTGGAAGCCGTAGCTGGCAACCACCACGCCGTAGAGATGCGTTACATATCTTGTCTGTTCTTGTAGAGTGCGAGTCGAACTTGTCGGTTGCGTAGGGCCGTTCCCGGTAGATGCGGGATCTGCAGTCTCTAAATACGTGATCGAGCGTGAGCCCTCTGGGAGTACAGCTTTAAACGAGGGTAACGGGGCAGCCTTCCCACGCAGCAAAGTGCGTAAACCTTGTACGAGGTCCGAGGCCGCCGCAGGAGTCTTCATCGTCTTGTGCAGTGAGTTGAAGAGTGCGTTACCAGTGCCGAGCGGTAGGATGGCAATGAGCGGCAGACTCCGAGGCTTGACATCATCTTCAGACGTGACATATTCGCTGTCGGTCAACGTATAGCCGTTCAACAGGTCTACTATACCCCCATCGCCACTCAGTAGCACGATCGTGTGCTCGATATTCTCCTCGCCGCGACCCCAGTTTGAGAGCTCGTGGGCGAACTTCTTCACGCTGTCCTCGTCCCGTGTGATAAGCAGATGATAAGAGCCCTGCTGTTCAGCTCCTCGCTCCGGGTCTTCCGAGGCAGTGAGACCAACCGCCGCGAGCAGCGGTGCAAGAATATTGTGATAAAATTGCAAACTAAGTCCTGTACCTGAGTGTGTGGACACAATGACATGGACACGGCGCCACAGATCTGGTTGGAGATGCACCGGCGGTTCATGGATCCCGAAGTCGTCAAACAGACGTCGCAGGGCGTTCTCCTCGTCGTCATCACCACCGGCGCGGTAAAAACGACGTAGTGTGAATGGGGGCGTCCCATCTCGTACTCCTTGATTCAATGATATAATGTCGTAGACGTCTTTGGCCCCGACCTGTTTCAAGACGCAGATGACCTCTTCTGCACTGGGGAGGTTCGTTATGTTTTGCCCATCCCCGGGTTGATTGGCTGGTTTATCTGCCGACATCTCAGCTATCAAAATCTAAAAATTCCCCAGGACGTAGGTCAAGTCTGAGGATTAGTTTAGTTTAAACCTCAAAGTAGTCTTCATTGACTTGTGTAATCATAGACAGGGTCGTCGCCCAACGGCTGGGTGAAGTACTATATTGTATATAACGTTAGCTTCGAAGGCGTGCTGATGGATCACGTAAAAGGTAAAAGTGGGCCATTGTCCCCAGACTTGATCGTCGACTGAGGGTCAGCAGTGTACACATGTATTCTGGCAAGTATTCCCCGGATAGATCGAGAAGGATATAAATCTCGATATATGCGCACAAATTCAACAGACGTTCCCGAGCACACCACCTGAATGGCATAATAGCAAAGTAGTCGGTAGGATAAACCCTTGCGTCGGAAACAGGACCATGGGCATTTTAGGGGGATTCTAGTCAAGGAATGTCTAGTATCAAAGCTCTATGATTCTTTTCCAATTATTTCGGTTTCGTTTGCTATGATTGCTACTGCTGTCTTCTAGCATCCGCTAAGATAGTTGGTGATGCTCATGATCCTGAACCAGCCTCATTCCCTTTGTATGGATTCTCTCCGCTTATAGATACCGCCTTTCAACCCGATCCATCTGTGGTATTTATAGTACATGATTACAAGAACCGGCAGCCCGCTCGCAAACATGGTGATGTCCCACCCACAGCCGGTGCTGAAGGTCTACGAGTTTTCCGTTCCGATCCAGCACGAGGTACGTAGTCAGGTCGAGGCAGCCCAGATTTATGTTCTAAACTCATGTTCCGTGGGCCCGACTAGCACCTAGCCACTGCTGGCTTGCCCACCCCTGAGACTTTTCCTGTGTCCTAGATCAAACATTGAACGCTAAACTAATCGAAACCCTTCGAGTTTTCTATCAGCCCAGAAATCCTCCTCGAATGATTGACGATGGAAGGTCCCAGACCTGATTTCACATTGGCTCACTAAAATGAAGCTATCACCTAGCCCAGAGGGTCGAATAATGCTCGGTAGAGTCGCGCCCTTAAATACACAGACAAGGTCGTCAGGCATAAAATCGGCCTTAGACCGAGAAACGGAGAGGATAGTGCCGTCATCGAGTAGTACAAGGGAATGACGGATTTGATTCGCTATAGCGAACTCTTTGCCGAAATAATCTGTTGTTTTGGCCCTTACTCGCTGTGAGATCCAGGCGCTGTTTCGATGAGAATGGCCTTTCAAGTTCGAATAGGCTTTTCGTACGCCATCCTTGCCACCTTGCTTAAACATCACACATGCTCCCCAAAAGAATTCGTCTAAGATATTTTCCAGAGCAACGTTCCTAATTTGCGATGCCAACTTAAAGATTCGACCTTCCACGTATCTAATACGATACTGTAAACCCGAGTTTGTACCGACAGTTAGATACTTAGAGTCTATCCATTCACCGACCCTATCGCATATGTGTTCCATGCGTGTGCCTTGCAAGTAAAGGATCCGCCCGTCCAATGAGACGCGTATGGTGGAATTGCAGCTCGCTTTCCCCCTGAGGCTTAGATGTCGGAAATCTGGAACCCACGAAGGTACCCCTTGAAGTTCGCGACGGCTGGTCAAAAGCAGTCTAAGATCACCGCTGTTTTGAAGTAGGTAGGCAGCATACCGCCAGTATATAACCTCAAAGGGCAGGCGATAATCTGGCCTCAGCTCAATAGGTAAGTGTTTCCCAGAGAGAAATGTCACAATGCCCAGTAGCGCGTATAGATGATCTCGTGGGTCTGTAGCTTGTGCTCCTGTTACGTATGAGAGTATCTCCAGGATACACTCGGTTATACTCATTTGTAGTTGCTGTCCTTCACGCTGAAAACTAAATTTCAAGCGCCATTGCTTTTCTATCAAGCCCAGAGCATGGATTCGTTGGTACCCAGATGCCAGTGCAATTAACCGATGGTGGCGGGCCAACACTTTTAGAACCTCTATGAGTTTTTCTAAAGAGACCCCGTGGCGACCAGCAAGGACGGTCGAAGTTACATCCAAGCTGCATTCCTGGACTGTCCACAGCCTCAAAAACCATGGCCTCAGCAAGATTTCGGTTGAGGCTTGGATCACAGCACCGTACAACTCGCCAAACACTTCGTGTAGCACTGAATCTTCCTCGGAGGGGTCATCGGGGAGTTTCCAGTTTGTCCATAATGACCTTGCTTTCTCAAATAGCAATCCAACAACGCCGTCCGTAGTGAGATTCCCGCGCAGAAGGAAATTAGCTGGATTCGTGGGCGACGAGACCACTCGCCTACCAAGCTCCTCCGACTTAGTCGTCAGCTTATTAGGCCCTAGCCAAATGATGACTGAGAGAGAAGCGCGATAGATTTCCATCATACGGGGGACCTGATATGCTTTTTCTTCCATATCTTCCTGGTTTAGGCAAATTGCGTCAATCCAAAAGTATTCGTCAGGGTGTCCGATTTTCACCGGTGACCCGGGCTGTTCTCTAAGTTGCTGTAAAGCTTCATAGAGATTTCGCGAAACTTTAAAAGCTTGGCCGTCTAGAAGAATCTCTTCCGTATCGCATTCATTGCCCCAGACATAGGATAGAGCATAGAACATCTGTTCCTCCGTCAGTGGCATTTCGTGCAGAACACATTTCAAGTCCCCGTCCCCTGGAAGGATGTTAAGCAGGCGGATATCACTGCCGATAAGTCGGCGATAGGGATAAGCTGGCGCCCGACAAAGGCATGGTTGTACATATTCTTCCCACTCATCTAAAACCGGGTCAAGCTCGGCCTCGTCAACTTGTGCCATTCCGACTCAGTATATATTATTGGGTTTAAAGATGATCGCTACCGGTACTATAAAACTTCAGAGGACTATCGCTAGCTACATTACAACACGAGCACAGCGCCTCTATGTATGTAAGGCTTCAAGACTACTAGGATAAAACGAACCCCCCACCCCAAATGGCCTCACCCTATAACTGGTTGGTCATACAAGTCGTATTTATGGCTTGCAGCCGCTCCTGGCGGCCACCATAGTCTGGGTCCCGGACGTCGTCCCAATGTTGTCTCATGCACCACCACCACCAACAGAACATACCCACTATCCTCCCCTAGTGACTAACACTTCGAATCTTACACTTGCTTTCTAGTATATGTTGAGCGCCTTGTGCATTTCTTTTTAAAGGGAGGTGCCTAAAGTAAAATATCCCTAAAAGGTGTAGCTAATCTGCTGACGGCTAATCAAGGTAGAATGGCTCCCCTCCACATAATTTTAGAAGCTTGCCCCATGCCTAACTAAATCTCTACATACTACTAAAGTAGCTGCGTTTATCGTTTCCACCGTACGCTACACAACGCAACAGGGGAACTGTACAACAAAAAGAGTATCTTTCTACCTACTATGATGGGAGGTGGTATCTCTGGGTGCGGTTAGACGCCTATGATATCCGTATGAACCCTATCTACCTAGCTTAGGGACCATAGGTACTTACGATTTGAGCGCTCGCAAAGTGACGAAAACCTGACCTCGGAAATATGCAAGACCATGATGATGCCTGTGTGCTAACCTACTGTAGGCCCCGCCTGCAGCCAGATAGACCTGTTAGAGGGACAGCATATGCCTGGGCATGATAACGTGTAGTAACCTACCTACCGAGCATACCTACCTTACTAGGTAGCTCTGTCTCGCTAAGATCGGACCGGATCATACATAATTTCACTCACTAGCTAGCGCATAATATTTAAGTTGGCTGCCACCGAGTTCCCACCCATGATTAAACCCAACTCGCCTTACCCCGCCCCTATTGCGACTATGGATGTGTCCTGGAGGGGTTGTATGACATGTTTAAAGTGTCGATAGTCCTAGTCCATAGTAAGCCCACCCTAAAAGGTTGCATACGCATTTTTGCATTGAACGCCAGGCGTCTATCGTTGTTCTGCCTCGACCTCTAGCTGTTTAAGCTGTATATAAAAATAGTCAACTATACTACGCCCTCCCTACTCGCATGTTGAACCATGGGGGGGAAAGAAGGGCAGTGAAAATAGCAAAAAGGCAGCCGGCCAGGCTCGCAAGGCCGACACCGCCGCTGCTAAGGCTGCTGCTGAAGATGCAAAAAAGGCCGCCGCCGCCGATGATAAATGGCAAAAGGGAGCGAAGAATACTGCTAAGAAGTATGCTACTATTTTTTGTGTCTTTTGCTTGTTGGACTGCCCTCGATGTCTTCTTCTTAATGTGAGAGCGTGTTTGTAAATCAGTTGGGATGACGCTGATCTATAAAACAGAGAAGCAGAAGCTGCTAAGAAAGCCGAACAGGCGCGAAGGAAGACCGAAAACGAAGCCCTGCTTGCTGAAGACGAAAAGAATACTCCAGGTCGAGCGACGCCCAAGAAAACCAAGACAGCCCCCCAAAAACCCAGTCGTGGCATCGGATCCGCATTGTCACAACTTTCAATTGACGACAACGGGAAGGAGAAGGCACTGTCTGGTTCCGGTATAGACAATTCCCTGGACGTTTTTGACGTTATCGATGCCTCCAAGAATATCAAACTGGAACAGCACCCCGAAAGGAGATTCCCGGCAGCCTTCGCCGCCTTTAGGGAACGCAGAGAGAAGGAACTGAAGGAAGAGGGAATCAAATTGAAGTATAGTCAGAGACTAGAGCGTATAAGGGACGAATTCAACAACAGCCCCGAGAACCCATTCCTTCAAGCCCGTGTTAATCACAATGCCACTAGAGAGGAGAAACAAGCGGCCGTACAAGCTGAGAAGGAGAGGAAAGAATCGCATCTTGTGGAGTAGGCATTCGAACACGCCACCTACTCCCCAGAACACTTGCAACGCTTGATGCTGGGATATATGTGGTGCCAACCACAAGTACCTTTAGGTAAATAAATTTACATGCAGACTGGTTGACGTCGACATCGGCCGAACTAATGTGAATTGAGATTATCTATTTCGCCAACTACAGTACTTGAGATGACAGGGACGGCAAGGTTCAAGTCAACGGGTTCTTCTCTCCGTGTGACCGACATGAGGGAACTCAGCCCGGTGTCTCCTTTAGCATCACGAGACCGCCTAGAACGGCGTGCCGTGCTCGACAACTACTCGGCGGGGGCCGATTGATAATGCCATGCACTTCATAGTCACCATGTGACCATGTGGGCGCACTGTTGACGAAGAGAGCATGGGATGTATATTTATATGCCACGGCGACGAGAATTACCACGTAAAGTTTACAGACCAGTTCGTGACAGCGCAAGGAAGTAGCCGACAACGTGTGACAGACTGCTTTGGAGTCTGTCTTTGTATAGTGATAAACTGTTATCCATCATTTGGGATGCCCAACAGCCGAATAGGCTTGTTCAATTGTTTGTTCCGGGTGGAAGAGAAGACGTTGAAGTTAGTAGTTGAGGTCGCGTGATACGGGCTACGGTCTCATGTCTCAGGCTAGTGAGGTGCTACAGAAAAAGGTACCAACCAGCAAGCCGGGCTAGAGCGAGCGCAGGCTCGGCAACCCTCGGCTCGGGAGATTCATTTTAGTAGTGGGATTGGGCATGACGTCCGCGGCTTCCCCTTCCAAGGCCTAGAATTGGGGAATTGAACTAGAGACCCCGAATTAACCATCTTTCCCTCCACACGCCCGTGCACTCTGCCTCTCCATTTACCCGATACCGTAACGTCTCATTGCCGACCTCGAGTCTTTGCCAGTGTGTTGTAGGCAGTCGTTGACTACTCACTTGCATGGACCTTTAGTGCGACCATTGGTGTGTGTGTGTGTGCGCGCGTGCGAGACCCGGCGAGTCGGTGGCGCAGGAATGCCAGCGGCTCTGACGAACCATGCCTCGATCGCCGGGATGTCGACCCAGCGCGAAGGAAACGGGGGAAGCGCCGACGCCCTCGTCGGCAAGATGGACGGTGTGCTCAGGCGGACAGGCGCTGCCATCACGGGTGCCACAGACGACAAGGACGTCAGCGCCAGTGTCGGCGCCGTGCCGGTCGTCGAGGATCGCGCGGGGCCAGGGAAGAAGCCTAACAAGCATAGCGTCGACTATATGATGCGGTCCTTCGTGGCCGGCGGCCTGGCCGGATGTGCCGTGTGTAGCCCCGTCTCGTGTCACTGACAGCCATCCGTCGGAGCCGTGCTAACTTGCTTGCTACAGGCCAAGACCACCGTCGCGCCCCTCGACCGAGTCAAGATCCTCTTCCAGACGAGCAACCCGCAGTTCGCCAAGTATAGCGGCTCGTGGGCGGGCCTGGGCCGCGCATTGAGCGACATCTACGCGCATCACGGCATCGTGGGACTTTTCCGCGGCCATTCCGCCACGCTACTCAAGATCTACCCCTACGCCGCCATCAAGTTCGTCGCATACGAGCAGTACCGTGCTCTCATCATCGGCGCACGACACCAAGAGACATGGCTCAGGCGCTTCTCCGCTGGTGCCCTGGCCGGCGTGACGTCCGTCCTCTTTACTTACCCGCTCGAGGTCATCCGTGTGCGCTTGGCCTTCGAGACCGGAGTGCGCAGCTCGTCGTTGGCCGACATCTGCAAGAAGATCTACAACGAGCAGCCGATGCCCAAGCACCCGCCAGCCGCCGCCGCCGCCGCCGCCGACTCCAGCTCCGCTATTGTGAAAGGTGTCGCGGCCGCAGCTGCGACGACCGTACAGGCCGTAGCTCCGCGCTCGGGCATCATCAACTTCTATAGGGGCTTCTCCACCACTATGCTCGGCATGATCCCGTACGCCGGCATGTCGTTCTTGACACACGACACGATAGGTGATGTCTTCCGGTCCCCTCTGCTCCGGAAACATGCGACCCTCCCCCAACCCGCCAATGCGCCTGCAGACAAGGCTGCGCCGCTCCGGGCGTGGGCTGAGCTGACCGCGGGCGGCATCTCGGGCGCTGTCTCGCAGACTATGTCGTATCCTCTCGAAGTCATTCGGCGACGCATGCAGGTGGCCGGCGCCGTCGGCGACGGGCACCGGTTACGCATAGCCGAGACAGCTGGCATAATATTCAAGGAGCGCGGCTTCTCCGGCTTCTTTGTTGGCCTAAGTATCGGATACATCAAAATCATCCCCTTGGCCGCCGTTAGCTTCTACACGTACGAGCGCACGAAGACGATGTTAGGTATATAGATGAATGGTGCCCTGGGTACTACATGGAGCTGCGGAGGCCTGTACCTACTTTCCTGTATTTCGCATATTTGGCGTCCTAGGCGTTTTCTCCCACATGGGCTGCACTTTCTCTATTTTGGAAATACCATAGGGGCATTACCTAGCGGCTGAAGAACACAAACCGCCTTGCGGATCTCATGAGGATTTGAGTTGGGCATGTTGCCGGCTAGAATTAGAGATAGGCATACAATACAATATCAGGAATCGGCATAGATTATATATCGTAGCATGCGACTACTTATGGTTGACTGCGTAGGAGGTGCTTTATGGATTATCTACCCGATAGAAAAACCAGTAGTCGTGAACATCCATCGTTTTCAACATGCCCGACGCGTTCCTGGCTTATGTGGTCTTGGATCGGAGACTGTTCGGTGACTCCATGCTATCTTAGCTATATTTTTGACATATGCCATTTCAAAGCTCATTATCAAGCTGGTCGTCTCGCCCGAGTTTTTTGCTCGAGCGCGAGACGGCGCTAAGGAAAATATCAAATCTTGGTCTTCTAAGTAGATGATACTGTTAGACTATCTACTCACCTAGCTAAGATGGTAACTGAAGCGAAGTGCTAGCTTTCCGATATATCTTTACCTTCATTTATCCCATCGACACACACTAACAACTACATGGAGGCATCTCCACGGGAAACACTCGACTGCTTTTCGCTATTGGAAATGCAATGTAGTTGCTTGCCTACTTGTGATGTGGACAAGTGTGGTTGTGCGTCCACTCACCCCGATCGCCTATCGCTCGTGACTGAAAAGATAGGCATATTCCTAGTAGCACATGTGGAAGAACATCTGCTCTCGTGTGCCGCCGCCCCTGAAACCTTCTAGTTCACCCTGGAAGGAAACTTGATGCGGGGGCCCGTCATGATGTGAGGGCCAGTAACCTTGTGGTTGTATCGACAAGCCAGAAACTAATTTGAAGTGACTATATTGGCTACCTAGTGATGCTAATGACGAGTAACTATCGACTAAGAGCCGTACCAACAAGCTATTGACGCTAACCCCCTATTCCCCGTAGCTCTTTCTTTTGCCCCCCCTGACGTGTGCCTTGGTATCCGCGTTGTATTCATAAATTCAATGTAAAGCCCAACCTGTTAAACGCCAATTCAAGACCGCCACTCCAAAACCCTCGTGCGCCGAGTTGATGCTGGTATCTGCTGCTCAAAGGGAATGGGAAAAGTGTTATAGTATATAAGAGCATTATGATAGCGTTGTAGCCAGTGCTCATTCATCGAAAGCGTTAGTCTATTTTGATAGCACTGTTTAGGTCTATGATTAGTTGGTGCGACTGGGAGGCAAAGATGAAATGAACGTTACATCGGACCAGGTGTGGAAGGAAGGGAACTTACCCATATAATTTCCGAATGAAGAAGTATGCGGCCAAGAAGCCCACGGTCCCTAAGAGAATACAGTAAACACAGCAGGCGATGAAGCTATACACAAAGAACAGCATTGAACTGACGAAGCCCGTAATGTGTAGCTTGAAGAAGTAGTACCAGATGCTGTAAAGGAATACCCAGAGGGCGCTGCCGCCGCCGACTGCAAATGATTGCCACCACCAGTGGTAATTCTCAGAGCATAGTTGGAAATAAATTGTGACGACCGTGACCTCGGCAACCGTAACGACGAGAATGAGAGATACGACGCTAAGGAAGCCAAAGACGTAGTAATAGCCACTTTTATCCTGCCAGACAGACTGGAAGACGAATAGAAGCTCAATGAAAATGACTGTGAAAGGCACCAAGCCGGCGAATAAGATCGACTGCAAACTCTTGATGTACCACTAGAAAATTCGCAGTCAGTTATTGCTATTTCGAGCGTTATTTGCGAGGGATTTAGAAGCTTCAAGATACTGTCTTGGCCCAAAAGGGAAAGCCTGCACTCTAAAAATTGGCCAGAAGAAGAAAATGGTTCTGAGAATTACTCACGGCTTGTTGCGGCACTTGGCGAACGATACTGGATGTTTTTGTCGGGTTCTCCCAGGCACCTGTGGTATAGCCATACCAGGAACCTAGATAGACAAGTGGTACTTGGATGCAAAGCCAAAGCAGAGCAATTGCGAGCAGAGTTCCAAACGGAATGGCGGTGCTTGACGCTTGCGCCCAAACAAACAAGTTCAATATGAAGACGAGCGCAAAGAGAAGTCCGGGAAAGAAACAGGCTGTAATCAGAGCATTCTTCCCAAAGTTGACGCCGCCAAAGCCCTTGTAAACCTTGGCAGAGAAATACCCCGAGGACAGACCAGCCAACACGAAGAGACCAAATCCAAAGCTGAGAAAACCACCCCTGAAACTGGGATTCAAAATTCCAACAGCACTTAGAAAAATCAAACCGAAAGCCATGAATAACACCTGCGTGCCCGAACCAACTAGGGGTGCAAGCAAATGCCCGTTTTTCGGTCGCCGAAAAACATCTCCATGTAATAGTTTCCAACCTGTTATGTCCTCCAGATCCTCGGACGCGTCGTCTAGTTGGTTATCCACTTCATTGTCTTGCTCGAGGCGACCAAGGCTATGTTTCTCTAACTTAGGAGAACGCGGACGAGATGTGGACTTCATTTTCCGGCCAGTTTCTCCAAAGCCTTCCTTATACCCCTTGATGTCGGTTCGGATCGTCTTGGAAAGAATGATGGCGACGATTCCGCTCAACAGTCCACAGATGATCAAGGAGTTGATGATGGCGAGCCAATGAATTCTCGAACCCTCTTCCTGGTTTACAAAATACAAGTCCCAGCGTTTATCCCAGTCGATCGAATCATTTTCGCGGAAATACACCGAATAGGAATAAGGAATCGAAATCGTATCTGCGTCGTCGCCTTCGTCCAGGTGGTCATGGTGGCTGTCGGAGTGCTGTTCCTGCATAGAGAGTTCGTCGGTCTTGTTCGGAGGCATAGACAATTCAAAGTTATCATCGATCTCCTGTAGTTCAACTGGACAGCCGTTTTCACGCTTGTTGTTGGGACCAACGCTCTTGGTATAAACCTCGAACCCCACAACCACCTTACCGCCGCCCTCCCCAGCACGGCCCGGCGCTGCCCGATAAAGGATGACGATAGTATGGTGGTTGTTTAGAAAATAGCGAGGCTTGCCGGTGCTGGAGTCGTAATTGGTGAAGCCGAGCTTTATTTATAACACGAGTCAATAATGTCCACTTGTGGTAAGAATGACCCGGGGTTTCGAACGCATGCAGGAGTAGCAGGAGCAGAATACGCCCTTTGAAGCGATTCATGGCTCTAGGAGGTGCCAAAGGGGGAATAAAAGACTCCAGCGACTAACCTTGAAGCCGGCGGCGTAGTATTTCCGAGACTTGTCGACGGTGACGAAGCTGGTGGCACCAGGCAGATTGTCCACGATCCATTCCACGACGTAGCCGTCCTTGACCAACTCCTTAGCGCGCCTCAAATCTCTCCTCGTCACCTGTTGCTCGCACAAAAAACTGCACTTGCTGTCGTGGCCGACAGCCAAGTCGATATCGGAAATCTTAATGCGGTCTCCGCGCAGCACTTCGCCGAGGTTAAGCGATATACTCTGGCCGCTTAGCAGACCCGAGGCATGGGACCTGCCGCCGGCGGGAGGGCAGACAAAAGGGAGATCGTAGTAGGCATATTGAAGCTGCGTATTGTCGGAATAGATCTTGTTGACCATTAACGGGATATGCTCGCCCTCTCTATAGCTCTTGATAGACCACCCTAGGCCACAGTGTCGTTAGGCGCCGTGCCCTCTTGCGCGGGGAAGAGCATCTAGAACGACGTGTACAGAACTTACCCGGGATGTAGAAGGCTTGCACCTGGGAGACGATGAGGGACGACAACAGCCACACCAGGCTGTTACGCATTATTCCTGCCATGTTGCTGCTACGTGTCTCTCGATGCGGTATTGCTATATTGCTATACCAGGGCCGACTTCGGGCTTTGAAGTTGTCCCTTTTTTTTAGTCGCAGGCGGATTGGGTGTGGGACGAGGTCGAGATTCTGAGTGCTGGATGACGGACGGCTTAGGCAGAGGGATGTGCTCAAGCGTGGCTGACGATGAACCAACGTAATGGGCACATAGTAGGTACCGCGATACTAGATGATACCACGCACGCGTAGGGCTGACGTTATAACGGCAGTCGGACACTGACCCTCGTGTTCATGCGATTAATCATTGAGGGGACTACTGTACTCGAGCCAGAGGTCGCGACGCGCCGAGGCACCGAGGGTATGATCGAGTGGCCAAAAAAGGAAAAGGAAAAGGAAAAGGAGAAAAGAAAGACGACAATATCATGAAAAAATTGGAATTGGAATCGACAATAGCGGCAATCAATCATCCACTCCCGATTCCTCGAGTCTAAACAGACATAAGTGCTAGTAGGCAACTATGGATGTATGCGAGTTGTATCTATATGTACCTACTATGTCCTCCGTACATGTACCTAGTTTAGGTACCTACAGTAGGTACTGCAGAGAATAACGCTAATAGGAGGGGTCCTTACTAAATCCGTATGGGTGGGACTACCACTTGCCAAGGCTGCGACGAATTCCTAGGTAGGCTTGGCGCAGTCGCCGCTATTGCTCAGGCTCAGGCTCAGGCTCGGCTCAGCCCAGCGTCAGGTGGGCATTTGCCTGAAGCCTGCTAGTTATGCATACATGTAGATAGTTTATGTAGAGAGAAACGGTCGGCAAAACGGTTGCATTCTACGGTGATTGATGTGCACACGAAGCCGTATGCCTCCTCTGCTACACCGTATCAGACACGACTGAAAGGGCCTCGGAGCAGTCTATATCCACATTCACATTCCTTCTGCAGCTACCTAGGTATGCGTCGAGAAATCTACCTGTTCCTAGAAGCCGGTATTTTCTATAAGGAGCAATGTGCAATTGCGGAAGAGAAGCAAAATTTGTGCCCTGTAAACTACTCGATAAATGTATAACTAGCTATTCGATACTGCGCTACGGTTCTTTAAATCATTTCCTACACGTTACCTATACGGGTACCACATTAGATATCATCGAGCACGGATACCATCCCGTACCAGGACCGACTTGGATCAGTACGGATTGGATATCGTCCTGGTACGGTATTCGAACCAGTTCGGCCTTGTGACAATCCGCGCATTTGTTTTCTACCCCGTGGCTGTGAAATCTAGTTTCTTGCACATACTCTTTGCGAAAAGCTTCACTTTGTCGATAATCGTGAGAACTACCTAGGCGTCATATCGTGCATAAGGGTCTACGCACTACCTAGTAGGTAGTACGAGATAGAGTTGCAGACCAATACGATCTGGGTCCATTACGATCCTGGACCAGTACGAAGTGGATCAAGAACCAGTACAAATTTCAGGCTGATACAGGGCCAGACTACGGACTGGTACGATATTCGAACCAGTACAGCTGCAGACATCGTACCAGTCCGTCCTCGGATCAGTACAGCAATACGTTTCGTACCAGTACGCCTTCAGACAAGTACGATCCCGACCAGCACGACTTTAAGCTACGGACTATTACGGCAAGGGAATAACCGCGAACTTGTGGGTAAACGTATTTCAACTCTATCTTAACTAGTGCTAGATAGAGCAACCGAAGCTAAATATATACATATATGTTCTGTCCTACGCGTATGACACGCACGGTACGTTCATAGCACGTACTAAGGACGCTAGGCTAGTTTCTTGTTATGGTTTATATGTAGGTACGCGCCTGTTAAAACCTACCGAGTGTTCGAATTTCTAGATCACAATTAATTCGCAAACAGGGTGCATGACATTAAGTTGAGGACATGATGCGGTTAGCTGAGGGCGTAGAGCAAAAGCTCGTCTGTAAAAGCTCGGCAACTTCGTCGCGAAATCTTATGTGTCGAGAGACGATCATAGCAGAGAGGGCTACACAGGGAACCTTCAACCTTATTTGGCTTGCGGGCTCTTCGGGGTGCGGGGGATGTGGCGCGTGCTGATTAGTCCACCAGAACGTGCCATAAAAATCACTACACATGCCACGCACCCCACCAGCGANAGTTGAATATTGACTTCGATTTGCTACCTAATTGAGTAGGTAGTATACGCCTTAATACAACAACTATATATCTTTAAAGCGAGCGCAATTATTTATTAGTTCTAATCCTAGTATTAAATGCAATGTTTAGATTTTGAAGCATATAAGTATGTATAGAAGGTGTTGGTAGAATATTTAGTTCGTAACGTATAGCGTTAGGTAACTTTGTACACAACTTGGGTGCGAATATACAAGCGTGGCATGTGTAGTGAATTTTCATGGCACGTCCAGGTGGACTAAGGGTGTTGAGCGCAGCACTGCCAAATTTGTCGCTCCGAACAGCACCTGGAACCGCACTCTCCTATTGGACTGCGTCGGTTGGGAACTACGGTATGTACCCAGGTCCGCTACCACAGTACCTACCTACCTACCTACCTACCTACCTATGTATGTACTACCACTGCTACATACCTACATATTATAACATCTGGTACTACCACCTACTAGCACTATCTTTCGCCGTCCATCACTTGCACATCCTCATAGACGTCAGCTTTCTCACACCAGCCTAGTCACGCCCCGGCTTCAGACGGCTTCCTGGCATTGCAGTATCCCTAGTATATACCATCTCTCGCTAAGATGTGGATTGTTCAGTGGTGTTCGAACCCCCCGCTTGCTTCGGTGTCCTTATGCTCGGTCTACTGACACGTTCGTCTATCAGTCTACGATGTCCTCTCCTCTCTTGGCTTGATGAACAAGCACGCCAAGTTGCTCTTTCTCGGTCTCGATAATGCCGGAAAGACGACCTTGCTACACATGCTGAAGGTTCGATCCCCGTCACAACCTGTTTGTCACGTACTGGGGCTGTCCCCTCTCGGAATCTAGCCTGATGGCGTAGTTGGATCTTGTCTAAGTTTCGTTGCGTATTACACTCGACAACAGAGGGCTAACATATGTGCCCATAGAATGACCGTGTCGCAATTCTTCAGCCTACCCTCCATCCCAGTATGTTACCGACTGCGATGCCGGTGTTCTCGGCCTCCCTATCCCATGCCACATGTCGCTGATAAGCAGCTTGCAGCATCCGAGGAACTCGCTATTGGCAACGTCCGCTTTACAACGTTTGATCTGGGTGGCCATCAGCAAGGTACGATGTGATAACCAGCCGTCCTGTAACCCTGCTTGCCGCTAATTATACTTGCATTGTAGCCCGCCGACTTTGGAAGGATTACTTCCCGGAAGTGAACGGCATCGTTTTTCTCGTCGATGCTAAGGATCACGAACGCCTATCTGAGTCTAAAGTCGAGCTCGATGCCCTACTCTCTATGGAGGAGCTTGCTAAGGTCCCATTCGTCATTTTGGGGAACAAGATTGACCACCCAGATGCCGTATCCGAAGATCAACTTCGTCACGAGCTGGGCCTATACCAGACCACCGGCAAGGGCAGGGTTCCATTGGATGGTATCCGACCCATCGAAGTTTTTATGTGCTCAGTGGTCATGAGACAAGGTCGGCTCGCACCTCCCCTAGACATATTCCTCCTTCGGTGCTAACATGTGTTTTAGGGTATGGCGAAGGGATTAGATGGCTCTCGCAATATGTCTGAACGCGCATGTTATCAACAATGCCTAATGTGGCAGTGCTCTCTAACAGTCACCATGCGGATGATGATATGGATGTTGTACGCAAATATGGAGTTTTTTTTCATTGACAGGTTTGCTTGTTTCTCAACTCTGGTCAGGCCTACGGGAATGTTTTAATGGAGTCAATGACTAGAGGCAATCATGCCAAATGCCAAACGTTTTTAAACATGCTTTAGACTACGAGAGCACATCCCCCGTGAAATACTACTAGGTAGAGTTTATACTCAATGTCATAACAAAATACATAAGTAGGGCCAGGCCAGGCCGGGCCATCTTGCCATCTTGCCATCTGCCTCCCTGGGTAGAAGACTAACCATACTGATGGGCCTGCTCAGGGAATTGGCCGGTGAGATGGAAGGATACACCATCCCCAGAAACCACTAAACCACTGGTGATTTAGTGATATCATTCTGAATTACTCTCGATCTCCCTCTCCTTACTTCTGGTGGATACGTATTTGTGCTTACTGGAATGCTTAGGAATTGGTTTTTTCTTTGTCTTCTGGGAGCTGCATATAACTGGGCAGGTAGGTATTCGTGAGACTGGCTCAAGCTGTTGTACAATACACCTTCCTAAGCTAAGAGGCAGGGAAGACCCTACCTAGTGCGTAGGCTCTAAAGTACAGTACCTAACCTACCTAATGTAGTAGATTACATATGATGTATGTAGTACATTCCCAGTGTCAGGCAAGTGATGCGTTCTTCCAGTTGATACGCTTTATGAGGACACTTGGACCGTATATATGTAGGTAGTACCTAAGTCGCTGGCGCTATCACGGGACTGGACTAGCGCGAATACGTGAAAGCGACAATGACGTCGGACAAAGCGATCCCCAACTTCCCCCAACACCCCTGCAACTCGCAGGTGCAGGTCAACAGCTGCGCTCTCTTTCGTGGGGCAGCAGCCTTGGATGCACACCCTACTAGGTAGACAGACACATCACAAGACACCATTGACGCGACGGCCACGAATGCTAGATTTACATTGATCATGATAATTCCTCCCGCTGTCGAAGCCTCGCCAATTTGTCTCGAATCTCCTCCCGCCATGGTACCCTCCCTCTTACGCCAGCTGCACCACCATGGCCGCCTACGTTAAACGATCACTGCTCTCCCTCATTCCTAGCAAGCGCCATCACCACTATGGCTACCCTCCCGAGTCTTTCGATGTTACCAGGCTCCCTGATATCGACCACCAATTCCTCTCCGCCGAACACCTCGCAGCTTTTGCCTCGGCTCTCTCTGCGCCCGACCCGACGCCTCCACTAGACGACGGCTCGACGTCAAGCGTACGAAGCCCCACGGACCAGAATTTGGTTGGTCTAGACTATACACGCTCGGACTCTGCTGTCTCTGTCGACACGGCAGGGTCACCCGATTCCATCACCAGTTCCAATGGCGCTCAGAGTAGCATGTTTATTACCGCGCAAAACGATTGGGCCCCTGTAAACGAGAAAGTCAAGCATCGGCGCCACGGCAGGAGGAAGAAGATCAACATTGGCGGTCGAACTATAGACGAGACCCGAGAAGGCTATTTATATGGACTACTAAAATGGCCCTTCCTCTTCTCCGTTGTGTTATGGATCCTCGGTCTTGGTGCTGCCTATATTGCTACAAGATTTTATGTATTTCTTTACGAGCATTATATTTCTTGGACTGGGAAGCGACAGAAGTTGCGGCACTCAATGCGAGCGACGAGCAATTACCGCGACTGGGTACGTGCCGCGAAAGAGTTAGATGCGTACTTGGGCAATGAGCAGTGGAAAGAGGAAAATGAATACGCATACTACGACTCTAAAACTGTCCGCCAAGTCTATGAGCAGGTCCGCAAGCTTCGCAGGGAGGCCGAGAAAGAAGAAAAGGAGCAACAAGTGTCGGAGAGTGATACCAAGCAAGCTGTCAAGAACCTAAAGGCCATAACTGAGGCTTGCGTTAAAAATAACTTTGTGGGCGTTGAAAATCCAAGACTCTATAGTCAGACGTACTACGGGACGAAGAATTTAGTACAGCATTTCATAGATGAAGGTAAGATGTTGCTCTTTTTCTATGGTCACCTATTTTGGATCAGTCAACTAACTTAACCCACAGTTGAAAAAAGCACCCGATTTTTAATAAATTCACAACAACTATCCCTGGATGAGAAGAGTGCTTTATTCAAAAGGATGCACGCCAATTATGGCCGAACAGCATTGTGTCTTTCAGGTGGAGCGTGTTTTGCCTATTACCATTTCGGGATTGTGAAGGCGTTACTTGAAGCAGATCTTCTCCCTGATGTTATCACTGGTACAAGTGGTGGTGCACTCGTCGCTGCCTTTGTAGCATGTAAAACCAACGAAGAACTCAGACAGTTATTAGTCCCTGCCCTCGCCCATAACATCAATGCCTGCTCCGAGCCTATTACTACGTGGTTCCCAAGGTGGTGGAAGACTGGAGCAAGGTTCGATTCTGTCGATTGGGCACGCCAGGCGAGCTGGTGGTCGCGTGGTTCCATGACATTCAGAGAGGCGTATGAAAGAACTGGCCGAATTCTTAATGTTTCCTGCGTCCCAGCCGACCCTCACTCGCCCACCATTCTGTGCAATTATCTAACATCGCCTGACTGTGTCATTTGGTCCGCCGTGTTAGCGAGCGCTGCTGTACCGGGGATTTTGAATCCTGTCGTGCTCATGATGAAGACTCTGGATGGCTCCCTAGTTCCGTATTCCTTTGGTCACAAGGTATGTGGTTCCCTTTTGCTTCATATCTAATTACATGTACGAAAGTCCATAGCGCAACTAACACAATTCGCTAGTGGAAAGACGGAAGCCTGAGGACAGATATTCCGATTAAGGCGCTCAATCTTCATTTCAATGTCAATTTCACTATAGTCAGCCAGGTGAACCCGCACATTTCATTATTCTTTTTCTCGTCGAGAGGTACTGTAGGATCTCCAGTGACACACCGAAGGGGTCGCGGTTGGCGTGGCGGATTTCTTGGTTCTGCTGCAGAGCAGTTCATCAAACTAGACCTTAACAAATGGTTGAAGGTGCTGAAGCATCTCGAACTATTACCTCGTCCACTCGGCCAGGACTGGTCTCAGTTGTGGCTACAGCAGTTCAGTGGTACAATTACAATTTGGCCACAGGCGCAACCATCCGACATTTGGAAGGTTTTATCAGACCCTGATCCGGATCGTCTCGCACATATGCTGCATGAAGGGCAACAGAGCGCCTTTCCAAAATTAAAATTTATTGCAAACCGGCTGAAGATAGAGCGTTTAATAGAACAGGGGAGGCGTGAGACCCGGTTAGGTGTTAGGCGAGGAAGCATCGAGAGCATCATTAGCGAAGATGATTTGCGAAATCTTTTACGCACAAGCAATACAGACGAGGATACAACGGAAGCAGAGATTGACGAAGCAGTTATTTAAAGCGATTTCCACAGCATGGCCTAGACACCAAAGCAGAGTAGATCACAGGAAAAGAATTCGATACGTTGAGGCGGCATCCAGGTCAGCTATGCCGGTCAAGCCTGGAGCTTAATCTTGTTTGTACCTTAATCCGGTAGAATTATCCGGCGTTCTGAAATTAAACATAAGCATGGAGGAAATATTGCCCTAGTTTCGTGATATTCGTTTGGGCCAAACAACGCAACGAACAACAATATTTGGCTAGTCGTTTGCCCCGCGAATAAGGTCGTTTGTCTATCTAAAGCCCACCTACAGTACCAATATGGCGCTGTTTGGCGTTGTGCCACGCCTAAGTGGCGTAGTAATATCCGTCTCATCGCGCCATCTGAGGATTGCAAACAAGACGGTTCGTTCATAGCTGGTTACGCACGTAAGACATTGGTAGATAGATGATGTGCTACCTGCCCTTACATGCATCGGACAAATTCGTATCACACCACCACGTCTAGCAGTGTAGTACCCCATTGCTAGGTGACCACTCTCGGCTAGAGTTAACGCATATAAAAATTTGGTAGAAATGCTCATGGGATCTAACACTCCTACAAGCATCGCAAGAAGCACTCTTTCTCCATAGTAGTAAGAATCGTAACTACGTCACCTAAGGAACCTTACCATCAAGGCGTCAAATGAGGCGCACTCTGCTCGAATCGGATCAACAAATCATCGGCTTGTTCTTCTTACCTACTACTACTACAGATACATAACTTAATCATTACAGAACAAACAAATAACGGAGAACAGCGACATGAACCACCATGTTCCTTGTTTGACTAGGCTCCTGACGTTCAATCGCCCCGTTCTACCCAGACTTGGTGAATAGATGGATGGACGCATACCTAGCTGATATATGCATGCTATGTGGGATGTGGGCTTTGTAGGATGTGGCTTCCCTTTGCCCCTATCGAGTTGAAACCAATGCTCATGTTCCTACGTAACCTTTCAGCCTTTGTGTGTTTGCCTGCATGCCACATCCCGTCTCTCAGTTGTTGTGCCACCGCTGCGGTAAGCTCGGATTACATTATCGAAAACTTTTCGGTGACATGACCGGGCCACGCTAAGAAGAGCATGGGACATGGGCGGGGGTACCTATTCCGTCAGTGATCGAAGAGATTCAGAAAGCCACATTCATGGACCATCGTGGAGCTTGTTGCTCGCAAGTACAGCGTGGAAACGACATGCTTAAATACTTGCGTGTTCACTTGGGCCTAACGGCTAATAATGAGTGAGAGCTCACCATCTAGTCTCATCCCATACTTATTCAGGGGCAGTAGGCTCTGCGGCATCAAGCTCGTCACCTACGTGCACCTTAGACCTCGTACCTAACTCTCAGCTAGCGCGAAGCAACAGGCCCAAGATTTCGCGCCGATCAAGTCGAATCTCAGTCATATATAAAGCCAGTCAGGTATTTATAAGCTCACCAAACGACGATAAACTAGTAGAAATGGGTGGCGAAAGCGAAAAGAACACCAAGTACGATCCACACTTCACAGACAGCGTCATCGCTGCCACTGGCCGATATGCCAATCCACGGTTGAAGCAAGCAATGCCAGCATTGCTCCGGCACCTGCATGACTTCGCGCGGGAGGTTGATCTCACCGTTGCGGAGTGGATAGCTGGCGTCGAGATGGTGAGTGTACACACGTACACTAGTCTTTAATTTCCCGTCTCTTTTTAGTTACATGGTTTTGATGGGCATATTTTCATATCTTCATGGATGAAGATAACAAGAAAGGGTACCTGATTCACTACGTAGCCTCGTCCGACCCTGTTGCCTTACCGTACAAGTATGTGTGTTCACATAGGTATCCAGATCAACGAAGCGGGCCGTATGTCAACCAATAAACGCAACGAGACGCAGCTCATCTGCGACATCCTCGGCCTCGAATCGCTAGTCGACGAGATCACCTCGAAGCGTCTGTTGCGCGCAAGCGGCAACGACAATGCAGCAACGCCATCCGCGGTTCTTGGGCCCTTCTACCGTGCCGATGCGCCGGCGTTGGCCAACGGAAGTAGCATCATCTCAGCCTCGACGTTGAACACGCCGTGGTACCAAGAAGCGATACCACTCCTGGCGTATATATCAGGTCAGGTGCTGTCAGCCTCGACACGCAAGCCCATCCCCACGCCCTCGTCGACGTCTGGCTGGCCGGCCCCAACGGGCTATACGAGCAACAGGACCCCGACCAGCCGGACATGAACCTGCGCGGACGGTTCCGGACGAACCAGGACGGCCGCTACGAGATGTACGCCCTGCGCCCCACGGCATACCCGATCCCGTTCGATGGACCGGCCGGACGCCTGCTGAACCTGCTGGACCGTCATCCGTACCGGCCGGCGCATATCCATTTCATCATCACGGCGGAGGGGCACGGGTCCCTCGTCACCCAGGTCTTCGACGACGAGGACAAGTATACGAGTGACGATGCCGTGTTCGCGGTCAAGAAGGAGCTGCTTGTCAAGTTTCGGGAGAGGAAGGGGGATGAAAAGGCAAAGTGGGAGCTTACATACGACTTCCTGCTTCGTGAGGTTTAAGGATGCCTATGGAAGGATAAGGATGTCTACCCTGGAGGCTTGATACGAAGAGAAGGGTTCTCTGAAATATACCTACTGACAAAACAAACGGACATTTGGCGTCTGGCGCCTGAGTTGTGTATATGACATGAGCTACATGGTTATAAGACAAGATAGAAAATGATCTATTTAGAGTGTGTTTTCTTGATTCCAGGAAGTCATTGCCACTCATCGAGAGGAAGCATGCTGTTTTCTTTTCTACTAACACTCACATGAAGGTTGAGTTATCTCGGTGTAATACCTACAGTAGGTACCTACTATAGGCCCGATTTAGCATTGCTAGCGCTGGCGCGCAGTAGATCTTGGTAAGGGGTATACTGTACATGGGCACTATGATTGGTTGGCTGTCAGCTTAAAGAAGCAACCTGGTATAGGTAGGTACAAGTTCCTACTAGGTAGATAGGTACCTACTTATACGTAGCGCATCTGACAACTTACCTACATACTTTAGGTAGGTAGGGAGTTCAGTCTCTATTGACGAGGCTGTTAATTACTTACTTATCTAGGTGGCACAAGACAGCGAGCTAAACGTAGCCGAGTCACTAACCAGGAGCCTAGTGCTCGCCCCGATCATGCTTATGTGGCCTTCTCCGGGGTCGACCCAAGCTGCTGAATCAAGGCCTATCGATTTCACGCTTCACTAAGGTACCACCACCACTACCTAATCTTAGATGCCTGCCAGCGGATTGAAGGTTGAGGCGAATCGATTTAATCAATCGATCCCGCAGCTCTCAGAGGCCTCGCCTTCTACAGTACTGTATATCCCAACACACGCGTAAAAAAAAGAAAAGAGACGTCCGCATAATGGTGTCGCATAACTGAAGAGACAGTGTTCTTCTCTCTAATCTTAATTGTCTACCTAGTCCACAGCCATCAGTCATTCTTCATTCACTTACTCACTCACTCACTCAATCCCAACAACGACCATGGTGAAACAAATACTCAGTGCCAGCATCCAGCTCACATATCCCTTGTACTGCTGCGACTTTGCAGATCCCGACCACCTGGTGGTTGCTGGCGGCGGCGGGCCAGGACGCAATGGAGTCGGCAACAAGATCGTACGGACCTCCCTTCTCTCCCCCCCTCGTCTGTCGCTATCGCTGTCTCTGTCTCTGTCTCTGTCTCTTGTCTCTGCCACTCTCCCTTCCATTTCCCCTTTCCCCTTTCCTTTTCTTTTCCGCCATCGTTCGCAGGGCCCAGCTGATCGGGTCGGGTGAGGTGAGGTGAGGTGAGCTAACTGTCGGGTGCGCTACGCCCCATTCTGCAGACCCTCCTCGACACATCCGATGCAACCCAGCTCACCGAGTCCACTGAGCTCGAGCTGAGCCCCAACGAGGACAATGTCATGTCCCTCGTCGTCGTCGGGCCACAGAAGGACAAACCTAACACCACTGTTGTCCTCGCAGGCGTCAACTCGAGCCCAGCAGACGTTGGCAGAGGCCAGAACAAGCACTTACGCGCGCTAACCATCTCCCAACCGGGCAAGTCAGCCAAGACTGGCGGTGTGAAAATCTCCGAGGTCGCGCGCGATGCGCTGTTCGTGCATAAAGACAAAGATACATACCAGCGGATCCTTAGGCTCTCCCCCGCCCATGAGGGCCTCACAACCTCCCCGCGTTTAGGCGCTGCTGCTACTGGCCTGTCTAAGCAGCCTCAGATTGCTCTGTTCGATGTACCCAGCACTAACAGCCCGCGGTGGAAAACGAGGGGCAGGCTGGAGCCATCCGTGGAAGCCATGGATCTCGACGTGATTCAGACCGGCCCCGACACTTACCAGCTCGCTTACTGCGACGACCACGATGTTTTCACCGTCGAAGTCTCCAAGGCTGAGGTCTCGGAGCCCAGATGCGTCTACACCATCGAGCCCGACGAAGGAGAGTCAGTCAAGGCCTCCTTCAAGTCGTTACGTTACTTGACAACAGGCTTCCTCATCACCGTCGTGAACAACCCCCAGTCTCGCGGCGTTGCTCTACATGGCCTGAGGCTACCCAAAACAGAGGATGAGAACGCTCGGTTAGCAATCCGCGCCAAACTGCCCAGCAGTGTATCCAAAGCCACCAGTCTGGCGGTACGGAACCTGTCTCCCGTGGCATCGCCGTCGGACAAACAGGGCGAGGCCCAGTTCGTCATCGCCGTCGCCGGGAATGACTCATCCATATCCCTCTATACTCTAGAACACAAGAGTGCTTTCGACTCTGACATACTGGCCGATCTCGCCCCGTTCCAGGTCCTCAAGTCTGTCCACCCCTCAAGCATCACGAACCTCGCCATCTCCACCTTTGCACCGCCAAAGGGATCAAAGAAATCATCCTCAGAACTATGTGTGAAGCTCGCCAGTGTATCAGTTGGCTGCTCAACTGTTGTTCACAACATACCCATCAAGAAGCACGTCGACGGGTCGGCGTCTACCAAGACCGGCGGGCTTTCGAAGGCCTCGCGCTATGTCATTGCCCTAAAGTCCAAGGGCGAGTCACCTGCGCTTATCATTACTTTAGTATCGCTTGTATTCATCATTGTGCTATTCGTCGGCCAAGTTTTAATCGAAGCCAAGGACATCGGCGGTGAGCCCATCCTTGGCGCTAGAAAATATCTTCCCGCCTCATGGACAGTTCCAATACGAAAAGTTCCGAGGATCAAAGAACCAGAAAACGAACAAAAGACTATTGAAAATCTACTATCGGATATCAACGCGCATCACTCTCAACAAATAGTCATTAAACACAACGACTTGGGAGCTGTTGGTCCAGACGGACTTCCGGCTTTGTATGTCGATGTCCATGATGAGGAAGCTCATGGACCAGCTACTTCATGGGAAGATCTAGAAAAGAAAGACCAAGATCTATGGAAGCAACGGCTCAAGAACTCGGGCCATTGGGCCGAGAACATGGGTGAAACCATCTTCAAGGGTGTTTTATTCGGCGAAATTGGCGGCGCTATTGGCAACATCGTTGGAGAGGCGCTTTGAATACCTGATACCACAGCGATAAACAGAAGGCTCAAATAGCCATATACGGTTAAGAGGTCAACATTAGAAGTACATATTCACAGGATTTCGTTTGTCTGTACCACAATCGTGTACGAGGTAGTCATCAGCATCGGCATCAGCATATCGTCTATTGAAATAGAGAAAAACGCTCGGAAAATTGCAAGCGTATATCATAGAACTCCTTTGCCATCGTCACATTTTATTTACTCCAGTTCTGGTGACAAATGATGACAATAAAGCGCCTTACCAACTTACCATGGAACGAGGTTTGGCGGCAGCTTTGGGTACACGGTTCCATCAATCATTTCGGTGCCATACCCCAAGTCCTCGATGCCCACGGAGCCGCTGTTCAGAATGTCCTCGCCGTCTCGCTTCCAGTTCGCCCCACACTCCCCCGGCACATACTTGGCCGCGTCCATAGCCAGGGTCATCTTCACCTCTGGGCAGTAGTCCCAGATGTGGGCGCGGAGACCTGGGTCCCCCCATATGCCTGAATGTAACATCGAGCCGCTACCGCCGGTATGGTAGCCCATGGGCTCGTAAAAGCCGTCACGCCAGTCGTCTATGTCTTGTAAGTAGTATCCCTCTTCCTCCGCCGATGGTGTTGTTGTGGCCGGCGAAGAAGGAGACGGCGAGGTAGATGGAGATGGATTTGCACCTGGAGCGCCAAGGTTCGGTACCTGCACCTTCTGCCCTTGGATCTTCTCGCCGCTGAAAGTCAGCGACACTGTCCCGTTCGCCATGCGCGCCCCTGGCCTATGCCCCAGACGCTCCGTGAGCCACATGTCTTCGAACTCCGACCAGTCGGCGCGCACTTGGTCGCGGAGGACCTCGACTGTTGGTTGAAACGTGAATGTTAACACCAATTTCCCCCCGTTTCTATGCAGAGGGGTGCATCGGATGGTAAGCTGTGGTGCCTTTCTCTACTAGCTTTCCATGCATATTTGAATCGAGTGCCCCTTTTCCCCACTCGACCCAGCACAAACTAAATGATAGATGAAAAACTCACTGATGGCACTGACCCTCCTCAGCGAGAGGCCGCCGTTCCCGCCGAACCGAAGGCTGGGATCCCACGGCGCGCCGACCCAGTCGTAGTCCAAGAAGTCATTGAGGTTCTGCCGCGAGTTGGCACAGAGGATGCTGTCGGTCTGGAATATGAGCAACCACTCGGCGGGGTGCAGCTATCTCTCTCAGTCAGTCCTGAAGTGAGAGAGTGGCGCTGAGTAACTGGTAAATTCATTCATTGAGGCTGGCTTACCACGGTCTCGTACAGCCACAGGTTCGTCAGGAACCGCGAGATCATCTCCTGCCCGCTGGTGCTCATGTTGGCCGGGATTAGGGTTAGGTCGAGCTTCCCGGCGGTGACCTGCGCCCGCACCGCAATTGAGCTATTCAGCGCCGCCACCGACTCGGGTGAGCCCATGAACCTGAAGCGCCAATCAGGCGGCACCACGGCAATGAAGTGAAGCAGCAGCGGTGCGAGCATGGGGAGCGCGCGGTTCTCGATCAGCAGCGCGACCTTTGACTCATTGAAGGGAGAGTCCTGCGGTTTAAAGGAGGATAATGTCGTCGACGAAGATATACCCGAGACCCAGCCCTCGGACGCCGGCTCGTCATCGCTGTATTCTAGTCGTAGGTGCGGTACGCTGGTGATATTCCAGTGCGTCAACAGGACTGTGATGCCGAGGAGGAGAAATAGACATCCTATCACTCGCCAGCGCCGACCTACTCGCGCCCATCTCGTCATTGCTACTGCTTTAGTCTTACCCCAGACGCGCTGTATATCTTTTACCGAGATATTGGTGGTGTTCTGGCGTTCTGACCGCATGATGGCTGGAGATCTCTTGTTTCTGTGGCTTTAGATGTTTTGTTGTAGTAGCTTTCTAGGCTTTCTAACTACTGTTACGACAGAGTACGTCTACCCCCCACGTTCTCAAATATATGCGAAGGTACACATCCCAAGAACCCTTTGCCACAGGTAGAAGGGGGCAACCCGTCATCTACCATGAGGCATAGGACAAGGGGTTTACTAAAACGGCCCTTCTTGATAAATGGTGGTCTGATCCTGTATGCTACACCTAGGAAGCGAACTATTCTCGCCGAATAGTACGCACCACATCTGCGTCGAAAGGAGCAGGATATTAAGACACTGAGAAGTGGTACATGATAGCTTTTCGCCCGTCTAACCTGCTTCTCTATTCTAAATTTACAACATTCTTCAAATCGATTTGGTGTGCCATAGTACTGGTATCGTAGCTCAGATTACTTTTCATGAGTCCAACTGCAGAGCGTTTAGAAGTCATTCACAGGCTTGAGAAATGGGATATCAGGTTTCTCAAAGCCATGACACACAGCCAGGGCAGGTAGCATCCACACGCGAAAGAGTCAGTTTAATGAAGTAACCTGAAAGCCCCTGTATTCACAGCTACACAGCAAGAGTCAGTCCCACAACTTCATCGCTCACCACTTCAGGGGAATGGAAGGTCCTGTAACCCACTCCAGGCATGGAAGTCATGAGGGAAGTAGCACATTGTGCTCCTCTTGTGTCAGTGGTACTGACACTGCCCAAGATACCGGGCTGCTCTTATAAATATCAAGCCGCCAACTTCCCCAATCCTGCTGTTTCTCGTCTATCTACCTCAAGCCTCGAGCCTCACCGAACGTAAAATCTGGAGCTTGCATCGCATTCTTAGGAAGTGAGCTCTCAGAAGAATTTCATCATGGCTGATAGTCTGAACCTTTAAGGATAGTACGAGGGAATCAGCTTACAGTAAGACACTGTCTAAGAGTAATAAAATTGTGCGAGCTTGGTGAGTACTAATTTGAACGAAGGTGTGCAATTCCAGTTAATTGTGAACCGCTCTGATGAATCATCCTAGATACTATATTGGTTGTCCTAATAGGCCCTAAAGATGAACACGATAACTATGTTTCTAGCTAATTATACCCCATGCCCGCCTGTAACGGCTCTACCATCAAAGGTCATAAATACGATTCAGTCATCCCATCTAAACATTGAAGCTCGACTAGTAACATTTCCGACATATTGCTAAAGTCGTAAGCGGCATGGAAATGTAACTGTTGCTAAAGCAACCAAGTTTGTCGGCTCATTTTGTTACTATAACTGGCAAAATCTAGTAACGTTACTCCCATCCGTGGAGCAGCCGCAAAACCCAGCTATGTCAAGCCCGACATCACAAAACTCGGCGCTACTCGCGTTTACGCGGATGCGAATTCTTGCCGTCTTTACTCTAATCGTTACGTATGCCACTCACTCACGCACGCACTCTTTATATGCACGTTTAGGCCGAAATAGGCATGTCAAGGGAAATATGACTGATTACCGACTTCGCCCAGATGGACCATCGCAAGTCTACTACCACACTACACGCCAACAATAAAGGAGCACTTAGAGACGAGATTAAGCGAGGCGAGGCAGAGGATACCTAAGGTAAAAATCGACTGGCATCCTCGATGGCCGGACGAAGACCCGCGGGATCGTTTCAATGCATCCAAAGTAGCGCTCTGTGAGTAGTTCGTTCGTTTTTGAAGTCTTCTTCGGGCCATAACAACTCTATATAACCTTTGCGCGCCTCTATAACTATATGACATTATCTTAAAGTGGCAATATCTGACGCCAAGCGTTACAGTGATCGAGCCGCGGCCGCTCCCACATCTTGTGCCCCTAATTCTACACATGATATCCGTAGTACCGCCAGATTGGCGATTCGTGTTTGTCGGCACTAACCAGTCCGTGACAAGCGTGGGGCGCAGCTACGCGACCAAGCACCAGCAGGCTGTTGGTAAACTCGACCTCTTGGTCCTGCCGGCCCCTTGGGAGATCGGCAGCAAGGAAAATATTCACCGTCTGCTTACTGACATTCGCTTCTACGACGAGTTTCTACCAGGCGTTGAGTGGCTGCTCAGGTACGAATACGATAGCATCTTGTGCGCAAACTCGGCCACGAGCCTCAACGAATGGCTTGACTGGGATTGGGCCGGGGCGCCGAGGTATGACAACAAACCATATCAGCTCTACGATAATTTCACCTATGACCTCTTATTTATTCTCAAATATGTCCTAGCAATCTACTACTAACACTTGAATCTCTCACAGGATAGCAGATGATAGATTCTCAGGGAACGGCGGCCTGTCCATTCGCCGGGTGTCCGCGATCAGGCGCGTGCTGAGGTTCCAAGAACGCTACAATGACACGAACCCCGAGGATGAGTGGTTCGGCATCCGCTTCTGGGTCTTACCGGGCGCGAAAGTGGCCTCTGGCGAAGACGGCCAACTGGCCGTCGAGGACCGGTATATCCCGAACGCCATGGGTTTCCATGTCAGGGATGGCGGCCACGGAATGGCGGACTCGGTCTGGAAGGATCCAGGCCAGCGAAAGGCCATATTCGACTACTGCCCTGAGCTCAGCCTCATCATGGACATGAAGCTGGAGCGCGAGCGCTGCCCTGGCGATAACCGGGACGGGACGATCCAGGAGGGACACGCGTAGCCTGAGTGGGGGAAACGATTATTCTCGTGGTGGGGAGGGAAGCGGAAGCGGAAGCGGAAGGAGGGGGAGGTGGCGCCATGCATAATATAGGTTGGTCTATTGTCCCTTGCAGGTTCAGCAAAGCATCAGGAGAAAAATGATGTCAGTAGGTTGTAGTCAACGCTCTATGTATCACAATACCGGTGTGGCATAATCTTGGACCGGGTGGCGATTCAGCTGGGGACATGGCAACCTCGATCTCTTGCAGCTGTTGTGTTGCCAATTCATTTCTAGATAGTCGAATCACAAGGCCGTCAGGCACCTTTGTACAGTACAGTAAAGATCTCGAAGATAACTGTCGGTAAGAGTTGCAATTATTCATATGTATTAAAACGTTATGTTGGGCGCACTCGGGTGAAGCTAAGGTACCGACCGGTATGAAGGCATCATGAATGATTGTGTAAGGATATCATTTATAACTGTGTTAAAACCAAGCCGTTCGCCCCCAAGCATGACGTACCCCCTAAATAGTGTTGGCAATGTATCTATCTACATGGAGCAAAGCCTGCGAAAATAGCTGATCTGATGAAGGCGTGATATAGCAATAAACTTGCGAGCCATCCTACAGTAGATGTTGTGGCTATCGGTTTGTTAACCTAAATAAATCACATAATAATTACCATCTTAGAGTAACTAGTGACGCACACGTACTGTAGGCTACAGTTCTCGCCTCTATTGCGAAACTATTGACTCTAGAAACATGAAGGATTCTAATTCTGTCTCCGGCTGCCGGCACTCTTGATATAGGGATCACGCAAGAGAAACTGTCGGGAATCTGGACCTACGTCTCGGTTAAAGAGTTCATTGTCACCTTCCATTACCAGATCTCTAACAAGGTACAAGGTGAGATGCTCCAGCCCGCCGGAAAGCGAGCGCATGATACGTTCACTTTTCGGGCTCGAGCACGTCAGCTCTGTGCTCGCGTGTGTCGGACCTTAACAGCGCTCGACTTGACGCAACGGCGTTAACTACGACTCGTCAGCCACCTAGATGAAGGGATCGAGAGTTAGCTACATAACGGTGGCGTGTAGGCTGAGAACGCCGCGTTGCAGTGCAGTTTGCAGTTACGAAGGACGTAACGATCCATTCCAATTAATTTAATTTCTGCCGACGTGACTTGAGGATGGGGAGACTTGCTGCAAGTATCAGCGCCCGAAAGGCACGAATAGTGGGACAATATGCCTGCCATGCACGAGCAGGGTGGTTTGCAAGTGAAGGAAGAGTGGACATGATCTCCAGGCGTAAGGGCGAGGGCGAGGGCGAGGGTGAGGGTGAGGGTGAGGGTGGTGGTGGTGGTGGTGGTGGTGGTGGTGAGGGTGAGGCAGGAAATAGGTGTGGCATGGTACTGTACGTAAATAAAGAAGTGTGAGAGCGGTCAGGATTCTAGAAAATAGAAAATATTTATTTTATTTTTTATTTTATTTTATTCTGGCTTGACGCGACTTCAAGCGAAGACCTCACAGGGTAGAGTGGAGTGGAGTGGAGTGGAGCGCAGTTACCTATTTGGGTTAGGAAGTAGGCTAATCGATTTGGGGCAGTTATCCACTGTGACGATTCCTATAGCTACCTAGGTATACAGTAGGTAGGTACCGGTATAACACGTTCATCGGGGCCATCCCCGTGGCACCTGAGGCAGCACCCGTCGACCTCAGTAACTTAATGTTTGTGCCTATGGAAGGTAGCGTAGCTGCTAAACCGAGGCTCCATCTCTTCGGCCCGGTTAATTTAATTTTCGGTGCTATTCGACGCCGGAGAGCGCTGGAGCACGTCCCGTCTGGAGCACGTCTGAAGCCCCATCGACGACGGTATCCTCTGAAACATCGGATAAGTAATCCATATTCGTATTACTGGGTTGCATAGAGTGAGTAAGTGAGTGAGTGAGTGAGTGCTGTCGCCTCCCCACGTTTGGTCAACCCGACATTGCAGATTGCACACTGCACATTGTACATTGCACATTGCACATTGCACATTGCACATTGCACATTGCTCATTGCAGGTGGTACGTTGGTCGAGTCCATCTGCACGTCATGTCGGAAGACGGTGTTCCCTGTGAAATCCGGCTGTGGATGGCCCTGGCTCTGGCGGCACCTGGCGCGGTACAGAGACTAGAGTTGACACCCGTGAGACAAGGGGCAGGCCAAGGATGACGGTATGTAATAGCCGTATAGCAACCGTCAAGAAGTGTCTTGGAAACGGGGAGCGTCGAGCCGCAATCATGATTTGATTGCCAGCCAAATGTACCGCCCAGTGAGGTGACATGTACAGAGACAAGTGGTCAGACGGCGCAACGTTGCCACCCGCCAGCTATAGGCGCGAAGACTCAAGCCGTCGTATGTATATGCACATAGGTACGATAGATGCTACAAAAAAAACAATAAAGATCCTATATGAGCATGCGACGGTACTTTACGTTGCAGCATCGACATCGTATACGTCGACACCACGGCCATCACCCAATCACCACGAGCACCCGAAAATCACTGGGTTGCCCCGTCGCCCTTCCTTCGCGTGACATGGATGGCCATGAGAATGACCGACCATGGCCTTATTCGTCCACCGTGGATCATCGTGATCATGATATTCGCCCCGAGATCAGAGACGACGGCCGTTCCCGGCAGAATGGTATGCAATAGCCGAGTCTTATAAAATCGGACTTCGCCCTCTTCAGTAGTTCTCGATTAACGGCCTAGGTGAGTTGAGGTTGAGGTTACTTAATCTATACGGACTTACTGTCCACCTTCCTACCACATTCGCCATGTATGTCTCCATGCGACTTGACAGTCCCGGCTTAGCTGCCAAGCCGGTGGCATACATGACGCGCCGAGGAACCGGTATCGATTGCTGCTTGGACGTTTCACAACACTGGCGGTGACGGAGAGAGCCATCAACTCTACTCACACAAGCAGCTTGGCACTCGGCCTTGCTAATTCCTAGTTAGACAGGAAGGCGTCTTACATTACCCGCTCGTTGTTTCTGATTCGAGGCGCTACAAGTCGCCGGCACTCGTCGAGCAACGGGTCAACTGGGACAGCTGAGGAACGACTCGTAGACCAAGAAAGAGTCCAGTGACCATCCCCGTCGCACGGGATTATATGTGTCCCCCAGGAAGAGTAGCCGCGTCTTCATCGTCCGGCGCAGCATCAGCCGAGTGGGAATGGCTGGTCGACATGGCCGTTTAACGAGCCCGCATCTCCCGTCAATGACGAGCTGTTTCCACCAACATCTCATATACACGAGAGACACTGTATAGTCGACCTCCCATAATCGGTTGTCGTGGGGAGATGGGCCGTGAAATCATGGCCAAGGCCGAGACTGCCGTGCTCAACTGGAAAGAAGGTTTCGAGTCCCGTATCTAGTGCTAGAGAGCTCCCCCGCCGTAGGCACCGAAGATGAGCGCCTTGTGACTACTAAGATGTCGTGACATAATTGTCAGTGCCAAGCAGTTCGATGCGGATCGTGCTGGGTACACGTAACTCAAATCCGCGCGGCGGACTCCAGACTTCATGATAGATCTCTAGAGATTGGCACCTAGAGACGCAGGGTTTTTTGAGTATTCGATGCAAGCAGTAAGACGGACAGCAAGTCCCGAAGGCTTGGCTGCGCCAGCAAGTAGGCCAAGAAGCTCACGGATGAACAGACATTGGGTGATTCAGAATGGAAAGTGGCTGGTTGTGATCATCACAGCCCTTGTGCTAGCAGTGCCGCAGGACGTGGGTGGGCGGAACGGAACGAGATGCCCCTGCCGCATTGCATTTATCAACATGACTATCCCTCTGGGCGCACCTGGGCATGAACGGCTTGTGTCTCGACGTTTCAGCGCCTGACGCTCGTCGGGCGATTGTTTTGTTCTACACATCCCATATAGGGAAAGGCCAAAACAAAACGTAGCACATACGTAGCCTCTGGCCATCTCATCTAGGCAACTTGAGTTACTTCTCTGTCTCTCTCTCTCTCTCTCTCTCTCGGCAAGACTTGCAAAAAAACCTACCATGTTACCTCGAGTTCCACAAATCGCGCCCAGGACGATGGATAGGTGAAGTTGATGTGCATGCTTCGACACAGACAAGACTCATGTCAGATCATGTAGGAGATTCCGCAGGTTGCCCAGCTTCGTGCTATGTTCTCCCAAGTTTGGCCGTGCGTCCCATGTATCAAGTCGAGATGAAGAGCGTGAGGGAGTGAGAGAGGTAGACAAAACTGGTGGCGGGCGGGGCGGGAAACGATCCCCAATATCGATAGTATACATACGCGACCGTAATGAGCTGTAGTAATGGCTTGCTCCAGATTAGTGAGGGCTGGCTATGGCAAAAGCCGCTGTCAGGGATCTCGGCGTGGGATGCTCGATAGACACACACATCTGCCTACCAAGCCAGCAGCTTAGTTTGTGACTCCCTAGAACATGCAACACAGTGATTGCTGTAAAATGCGTGAATATCGAGATGCTATGTGTCTGATGGAATTTCGATTCGTGCTTGGTACACATAACTACTTTTTTCTCGTTGGTACCTAGTTGTAGGCGTCTTGGCTCTCTACTCTTTATCACGGCTCGTACCGAAAGTCATCAGTCGCTTGACTGCCTTGTCGGGCAATTGTATGCCGTGTATGGCCATGGGCCAAGCACAGTCTAAATGGAATTGCGAACGACATTATACTTAGTGTAGCGTAGTGCTGTAAACAACTTATACGATGGGTATGCACAGTATGTACTCTCTTCACTCTTGTCGCTTTGCCTATTCGAGTATCCCCCGGTTCGATGACCGACGGGTTCTCCTCTCGTCCACTAAGCACTCGTAGGCTAGATCGTAGAAGGCGCCCAGGAAGCCGGAGGGCGTCAGGACTGGTTGGAAAAAGATGATGACTGAGAAACCAGATAATAATAATAATAATGCCCGTGTCGACTGTAGTCCATGAACAGATAGGCCACGCGAGGTTGGGCGTTTGCGTGCCATGTACAACATACACTCGATGTACAAAGACACATGGATTTCATCGTCGCCCCCATGGGATGGGTCCGCGACGTGACCCGTCCACCCCCAATCTTATCCATCTGCCCGCGGAGAAGATACCTAGCCGTCTCGTTATTATAGGTACTCTGTCTAATAGGCCTGTCAACCATCACCAATGACTTAACCAGGGGCCCTGTCCTGCTAGCCTGGGTGGTGGTAGGCTATTACTCTAGGAGATATCATTATCAGTATTCATCAGTTGTACCGTGCTCCAAACGCGGCGTATCAGAAACTTTGAAGCTGCGGTTGTGCCCGCGATGATCACCAGACCAAGAAAGTACCAAGAACTTGTTGGGTTGGATGAAGGCGAATGTTGGCGGCGAAACGCACGGCGACAACGGCGGCGAGAGCCCAAATCGAAGCTGCACAATCCCGGCCATAGCTCCTAGCAAGTCTGTCCAACTCATCACACCCATCCCACTCACTACACTAACATCGCTTGTGAACGTCAAGCGCATATGGGAAGAGAGAGAGGAGAGGGAGAGCGTTGAGCAAGCTCTTAAACACCCCGAATCTCCCCGCCAAAGAGGAATATGCCAATCCCATGAATTGCCACAATTACCATCATCAACCACAACACATCGCCACACCTGCCCACCGATATCAGTTCTGATTCGGGGTTTCGCATAGCACTTGCCAACCGCGGTTGAGTGGCTACCTATACCTATACCTATACATACCTATACAGTAGTAGGTAGTTTACAACCGTGTACTAAGAATACCCGGGTAAGTGGTTTTTCGTGTACAGTAGAGTACCCATCTACCCACCTGACGAGAGCTAATGCACCAGATTCCGCAGTGAGAAAAGAGTACGAGTAGGCTTTCCGTTCTTCTTCTTCTTGTTTTCCTCTTTCTGATAAATGTGTCGGCCGTCAAGCGATTGTCGGCTCCGGGGCGCGTTGGATCCCAATTTTAATTCTTGGCCTGAAGGACTTTTTGGTCTACACTAGTGTAGTGGACGCGACGCTGTCTGGTGTTAGTAATTCATGGTGTTAATTCTTATTAGGTAGGTATTACAAGCATTGATGATGTCAATGGTATTATTATTAGCATTAGCCACCGCACCGCTGCTGCCCCATCACCTACAGTACCTCAGTACCTCAGTACCTCAGTAGGTACCTATTCCCCATACCCATCTCCCTTTCTATCGCACTTACAGCGGAGTGTACCTATATATATGTATACATAAGTGTGGATGCGGTACCCATACCTCTGGTACAGTGCTGAGGGGAAAAAGGCAAATTGAAATTGGCGATTCTTACTAACGTACTAAAAATGACAATAGGCATCTCAAAGGGCCTCTTACTTGAACTCAAAAGGCGAATTGCTATCTACCACCCCCTCCCGGGCCTTGCAGCACAACGCCAGTGCAGCACAGTAGCAGTGAGGCTAAGGCGGTACCAGGCCAGCTGCTGACTGACTGACTGACTGACTGACTGCTCGACTGACTGCTCGACTGACTGCTCGACTTGAGTGATTGGCGTTGGCGTGGGTCCTCGAGACCCTTGACCTCTTTTGACAACGGTACAATCGTTACCGACACCAGGCGCTTCAGACGCAATATTTCCTTACTCAGCTACCACATTTGCTCACCTGCCTCACCTGCCTCACCTCTTACTGCTGGCCGTCTCACAGTACCCATACCATACCCACTCGGCTACTTAGACTAGTTCCCTTTCCTAGCCGACCTACCTAGGTCATCCTCCCAGCTACGAAGCGCAGCATTCGGACCGCTCGCTGGGCCTATGGGTTGCTGGAGGTCATTCATATACTAAGTACTGTACAGTAGGGAAGCGTCACGTTACCTACCTACCTACCTACCTACCTACCTACCTACCCAGGTACCTACCTATGTGAGGTACAGTAGGAAAGTCAGAACAAGAGCAGCACGACCCCTCCTCCCCAAAAAATAATAAGAAGTAAGGTATAGAGTGAGTGAGAGACTGAAAGAGTGAGAGAGAGGTAAAGAGAGAGAGAGAGAGAGAGAGACAGGCTGCTTCTACAAATAAGGAAAAGAAGAAGAAACGTTCCATCGCCAGGAACTCTGGGTATTCAGTTCGCAAACTCAATCGCTAAAACCTGGCCCAACCTCGGACGGACGGTACTTGCATACATGATACAGTACACACAACGTTCCCTGCGATCTTAGCCCAGCCGAAGCCGACTTCGACTTACTACTTTACGTCGGGACACTGTCCACTCATAGGTCATCAATCCCAAAGCCGGTGGTCCTTACCCTTATTCCTGCAGGCGCCGCTTGGCCTCACTTGGCCATCCCGCGCCTAGCTTTTTTTCTTCTTCCTCATAGTCACCTACATGGTGGTTAGACGGGGAGCCTCTTTATTCCTGTCTGCACTGTCCCGGCCTTTGTCTCTCCGGACAATTCCTCCCCTGCAAGGTGCAAGGGACAAGGGAAGAGACGACACTCCGACGACAGTAGACGACGCTGCAGTTGCTGTACGACGTACATATGACCCGTTTGGCCCTGTTCTCAGCTCAGCATCCCCATCTGATTCGCGATCTGAATTACACCACCTAAGCAATCTACAACATACAAACCTTCATTCATACATATCTGATACCCTGGCCCAACCTACCCCCAATCTCAATCCCATCTCATCACCATCCTAACCCCGATCCCATCCCCGTCCTTCACCTGCCCGACTTACACTGCCTGGGTAGCTGGGTACATACATACATACCTACCTATCTATCTATCTACCTACCTACCTACCTTCTCACGACCTGCCTACCGCACTTACTTACTTACTTACTTACTTACTTACTTACTTACTCACTTACTTGCACTTATTAGTGTGACTGCGGCGCACCCTGTTAACGGACCTTGTCTATCCCACAGTACCGTACCGTACCGTACCGTACCGTAACCGTACCTACCATTTCACTCTATACCTTTCTGAGGTAGAGCGCGAGAGACCTTACACACATACTATTTATTTATCTATCAGGCGAGGCGGTCCTCATAGTAAGGATCCGAAGCAGGCCATGAGGAGTAGCGCATAGGTCGCTCCATCTCCATCTTCCGTGCCCACTTATACTTCCTGCGGGCGCCGTGTCCCCTTTTTTAGTTACCTCTTTTCAGCCCACCTTCCGTCGTCTTGTCGTCTTGTCGGTGGTCCAAGGTCCACGGTAACAACAGGAAATCGCCGGAGCCCAGCGAATTTGTTACCTACTCGGCCCTTTGTTCCTCGTCTCGCGCGCGCGCCTCGCAGAGCACCCGGCAGCGCGGCGTCTTATTCGTTTCGAGCCTTTAGCGCCAATACTTCCTAGCTACCTTACCTTGCCTCGGGGCTACATATTCGACGCTACCTTGCTCTTACTACTACTACTACTACTCACTTACACCACCTAAGCTTTGCGCCGCACTCGTCACCCGACTGCCAACTTTATTTTCTGGAAACGTCCTCTCCCACTATATTCCCAACATCATCTTCACCACCACCACAACCTACTATTTGGCCCGTTGCTCTTTGCACAGCACTCGGCACCACCCGGTCGGATTCGATACATTCTTCTGGCTTTTACAGCAACAGGTGTTACGGATATCTTATTTTTAGTTGCACAACAGCGGGAGGGGGAAAAAAAGGAAGAAAACCAAAAGACTAAATAAAGAGAAGCCATGCTAATCAATGGGGAGAAATGGGCCTGCGAGGCTTGTGTTCGGGGGCACAGGGTTAGCAACTGTCAACACGCAGGTGAGCGATTATTGCGCGCCCTTCATATATTCTCCAATAGTTTCTTTTCTCGCTTCCTCGCACCCGAGTTTTCAGCACAAGGCCCGGAACGATATTTCCACTCGGCTCAAGCTCCGCGTAGCCCTGCCCATCGTTGGAGAACTGGTGGTTTTTAGTTTGCGCATCGAGCTACCTAGCTACCTAGCTAGCTAGCTGCTTGCTCACTTGCACTTGCACTTGCACTTACACATACAACACAACACAACACAACACATATCTCGTCTGTAACCAACCATCAACCAATGGGCGCCGAGCATCACCATCTTTTGACTTATACACCCACCTTCACTTATTCCGTTCCCTCCCTATTCCAATTTCTCTCTGGCTTCAGCTTGCTTGCCCCTACGCCCCAATTCAGTAGCGATGCGCATCCCAATTATCATGAGCTAACCTTGACCAATTTGGTGCATCTTGATCAGACCGGCCGCTTCAGCATATCAATAAGAAAGGTCGGCCCGTTTCGCAATGCCACCATTGCCGGGCCATGCGCCAAGTCGCGGTCGTCTCATGTGAAATGCGACTGTGGTGAGAAGACGCACAAATGTGCGCATTTGCAGCCCACCATGGAAGGCCACAAGGGTGAGCTCACTCGCCCAGCCCCTCCCCTCATTCACACCCCATCTGACCGTTTGCCGGCCTAGAAACCTGCTGTTGTAACCACGGAGGGCGTTGTACATGCTCTATCAAGAAGGAATCGTCGCTTGATCCCGTCCCCGAGTCCGAGTCCGAGAATGAGTCCTTGACCGTCAAGCCCAAACCCACGACTGGTAGTAGCCGCCGTCGTCGTACCAACACGTCTAAATCTGAGCCGCTGCTCAGTTTCGACGACAACGGCCACCACAAACCCACCCACAAACACGCGCGCCCGTCTCAAAACTGCACCCCCTATACTCTCCATCGCGGTGCCACCATGCATGGCACCGGCACCGGCACGGGTACGAGCCCGAGATCTGTGGATAATCTTGTTCACTATGGGAAGACGGCTGGCCGCTCACGAACAACCACGATTTCGTCATCCGATCTGGAGGCTCGCATGATCAAATCGGAGCAAGCGTCCCCTCTGATGGGAGGGGGCTCGTCCTTCCACCAGCTAAACGGCCAGCTACCGCCCCTAGATCTATCTAACATTCACTATCACGAGTATAGACCCCCGTTTGACCTCTTCAGCAGTGGTGGTATGTCCGATCCCGAAGCGCCCATGTTTAGCGCCGGTCTGAGCGCCGGCTCCGTCGACTGGACGCAATACGACGGCCTCGAATTAAACGGTGGCGACAGTCTCGCCTCGTCGAGCTTCGATCCTATGCAGACGTACACTAGGTTTGATATTGCCGGCTCCGTCGAGCCCACATTAACGTCCAATTCTGGCGACGTGTCCGAGGCGGAAGACTTTGCGTCCGCTTTCAACGACAACCCATTGGACGGCTTTCGCAGTGGCGCATCAGGAAGCTACCTGAGTATGCCCGAGAGCCTGGTGTCGAGCACCGACCTCAGTAATCTTGACTTCGATCAGTTCAAGGGAACCGCAGCCGCGAGCAAGTTCATGTCTCTTGCTGCGCCGCTTGACGACACGGGTTACATCGAGGAGGACGCCTATTGGGGCATAAGCAACTTCAATGACGGCATCTCACACTCTCCCGATCCCATCACTACTGCCCTGTGGGAAACTGCAAGAGAGTAGTGAACCAAACATCTGCCTCGTATGACTTGATCAATTGGCGCGGGAAATCACGACGGTATGCTCATTCATGGCACACGAAGTCTTGAGGAGTACGGTTTTTTTGTGTTTTTTTTGCTTACGCGGCGACCATGAATTTTGAGGAGCTCTGTGTAGTTTCTTCTGCTTCCGTTGCTATCCCTTCTTCTTCTTCTTATACCCCTTTGCGATCGATAATTCGTCACGGAACGATTTACCTTATTTTCTTTCTCTGTCACGACTATCGTTCTCACAGATATAGGCGCGGGACGGTCAAAAACTAAAGAAAACGGATATAAGCTGCGGGTTCTCTTGATTTCCCCATGCAGCGCGGGGTTTTTTTAAAGGGCTTTTCTCCTGTTTGGGACGCGAATTATAGGGGCGGCGCTGGTTGGCTGGTCACTTGGGAATCCTCACACCTGGGATCATGGGGTTTTCGCATAGCGAACTATTCTTGTCATTGTTCTGGTTTTACCACTTTTGATTCTTCTTACGCCATTTATCTTTTTTACTATCACTGCACATAGTTTAGCATTTACGATAGCCGCTCTGGACATATAGACTATGCGCGATACGCGACGACAATCTTAGCAGTAGGAGTTGCTTGGACAGCGTTGCAGCATTACAAGATTAGAGGTAGACGGCTTGGGGAGGGTGTTGGGTTAGTACATAGAACAGAGGAAACCAAGCCAGGCAGAATACAAATGTGTTCATAGTCTATGTGATACCCGGAGTGCGTCTCCATCTTCTCCTCACCGCTAACCGCAGCAGCAGCAGCAGCAGCAGCAGCAGCAGCAGCAGCAGNNGCAAGAGGAGGAGGAGCTGTTACAGTTTCGATGCCTGCCGGGACGACAAATTGACGGTCTCCGCCACGCCTGGGCGCTATTTTCCTACCAATCAATATATATCCACGATGTGCACACACCAAGAACACGAAGCCAAACCAAGCCTCAATTTCTGCTGGTCAGCTGTCCTGACGCAGCAGGTTTCCACCTATCTATCGCGGGGTTCCGCCGAGGATCGTCTTCGTAATACTGTCGGGTCATTTATTGTTCTTCTGTCGGGGACGCCATCTCTGTGAGGGGGAAAGATAACCCCAACAAAATCTAGTTTAGGGTTGAGTTCCGGTTGTGTTTTTAATTCCCTACCCTTTTCTTTTTTTGGCCCTACAGTTGAAGGTGCCACCGACACCGGGTCTGACTTTTCTTGATCCTGGGAATACCCCTGACTCGGACTAAAGAAAAACGAGGCGAACCGCCGTTCCCGAGTAGTTGGTGCGAATAATTCGTCTCTTCGGCTTAAACCGCCCCTTCGTTTCCCAAAAGCGAGAAACACCGACTGTCTTTTGGGGTCTGCCGCACTTGGGTACATATACCACATTATGTTTCCAAGGTCCAATCCCTTCCCACTGACGTCGTGGATAAGTACGGCGATGGACCTTCGCGACAATGAGAGCCTACGGATTTCCCACGTCACAACCCACTATCAGATCAGGCAAAAAGATTTTCCTGATGAGACTGACTGACCATCTTGATTCGGATCACTTGTCGCCCAATGGAGTAGTCGAGGCAGACGATCTAGCCTTGGCCCATCTGTCGTGCTGGAACAAGCCATGCGCCATACAGCCCGCTGACGAGTTGCCGAATCCGCATAGTGGCATGGGCTTTTATTACTGTAGGGGGCCAGGGGGCTTGGGTCACGTCTGTATGCCATTGTGTGTGGGAGAGGGGGGGGGGGGTTGGTTGAGACACAGCGGAGCCCAGACTGACTCGTGACGCTGCTCTTAGCTGCCCACCACCACAACGTCTATCTACCCGTCCGACTTAGTAAGTGGGTGTTCTGTATGCCACACAGCATTACCTACATATCTCAAATCGTCTTAACCTTGCTACGACTAGCTTACCACTAAGACGGGCGCTGATGCTGTGACACCCCTTCCATACAGTACACTCACTACGTAACCTGCTGGAATTGGCCGGTCTTTTCTCCTGGCGTCTTCCCTTCCCGCCGTAGCCGCCAAGGCGGTTGAATGGCATCGCCCAACAGGCGAGAGCAATTAACATAGGCTTGGCTGGAAGGAGCCAAGGCCTGGAGCAGCAGACCTCTGAGCTAAGTAGGTGCGTACGTCCCTACTTACGTGCGTAGCGCATGTCGCGTCTCGACCGGCGCCTACGTATTGCCTGCTGCGACGGCCGTGGATAACAAGGCATTTAGAGTTTAAGGTGTTGGTCCGCAGAGAAGGGCTACAGGAAACAAGGAGCGGGCAGTCAAACTTTGTTAGTTGATGGCCAGAAGCGACGACGACGATGGAACGTTTCGCGCTAAGAGTGATATTTCACAGCCGGCTCTTTTTTTCTTTTCTTTCCCTTCCTTTTCTTTTCCGCCTTCGCGTGGGGGTTTAGGGCTTTCTGGGAGAGAGATCACATCCTCGACGTGTTGCGACAATCGCCATCTCTACCATGAGCTTGTTGAAGCAACCTGGTGTGTGTGCGTCGCGCTCGCCCCCCCAGGCCGCACCATGGACATAGGGTCGTCATACAACGAGGCAGCGTGGTGTTCAGCACGACAGACTTAGTCATTTCGGCAGACTCGTTTATTGAGCGGGACAGGATGTAGCGTTAACGATGCGCCGCAGCTACTACAATTCTTCCCACGGCCCATCTCGACGGCGTTCTTGACCGTCTGGGCGCTCCTGGCAATGCGAATCATCCCCGTGCTATTGCAGAGAGGTGAGGTTCTTCTGGTGTATCAGTGCCCTGGGCCCACGGGATGACTTCTGTTCCGGGCGCCTTGCGTCGACCGTATGCTTAGCCTTGCATTCGTGCCACGTCCTCCAGCGTGGCGAAGAGTGCGGAGTTTGAAGCCGCATCTCAGCGTTGACCCAGTCCACCAACACAGCACTGCTCTCCATCATCTCAGATCGTCAATTAGTGAAATACCCAGCGACAACGAGGGCCGAGGACCCGTTATCTATATTCACACAATATCCGCACGCCTTGCGAAGAGGCGGGTGATGTTATCGCGCGCCTGGCGCACCTTAGGTAATTGGAAGCGGCTGGCTAATCGGCCCGTTCGCCTAGCACATGCCACCGAGTTCGCCCGAACACAGTCATGAACCGTTTCTCGGTATTATTGATATTTGGTGATTGAATGTCTTGATGAGACCATGGAGGCTTCGGATAACGTTTAGTTATGCGGTATTGAGGCTGTTGTTCCCCTGGCCTTCTGTGATGCAAAATATCTCCCGACATATGAAGAGCATAGAAGAGAGGTTCTTTCGGTAAGTAACGAAACACGGCTATGCAGACCTTTAGAAGGCCTTTTCCCTCTTTTTCCCCGTGTTTATATACACCCTCGACAGGCTGCGGTAGCACATACATAATGCGTAGCCAGACCAACCTTCACTTGTTCCTCCCCCTCGAGGCAGAGGAGTACCTAGCTGGAAACTATCTTGGAACCCGATTAACAAGGGCTAGCTAGTAGTAAAATTGGGCGACATGTCAGAAGCCTATTAGATGGATCCATCCATCTATGAACCCAATGCGCGTCAAGTCAGGTATTCCCGATGCATTTTCGGCTCATTGGCTCTCCCCTAGGAAAGACAAGCATTGCAAGTTCCTACACGATCACGACAGTGGAGTGCTAGCAAAAAACACACCGATTTTGTGACTGTGACCTGCTACAACCACATGTCGATGACGGACTTCCAAGACCGGTCGAACAACCCCTCGCGTTCATCCAAGACTTGCCCTTTTTGGGCACCAAGAGCGCCATGATTGGACGCAGAGAGAGACTTGGCAACAACCATCATCCTATCCTATCCTACCTTGTCCCATCCCATCATCAGGGGAGATAAATTTTAGCCATCTCCTTCCTGCTTGCTTGCTGTTGTATCATCACCTCTGCATCATGACTTGCTCGAAACAAGAAACCACTAGAGGATAAGAACCCGTGCGTACCCCGGTCGCCATCCCGAGTTATTTCGCACACTACTCATATCGTCTTACATTCAAAATAGAGCTCATCGCTTTGGAGTGCTTATTTGTTGGCTGGTCGCTTAATCATCATCATGCCACACTGCGCCAGCCGGATATAGCAGAGCCATCCATCCATTCATTCCCATTCGCACAAGCGCAATGCTCGCAGAATACAGCAAGGGCAAAAAAAGTTCCATCCATCACTCAGCAAGGAACATACCCGCTTACTTGTGCATTTAACACTCCATTTCCGGACGCTCGGCCTACCCGACCTATCCGATCCAGCCGTGACATTCCCGTTCGTGGTGCATTCGTTTCCAACCGACGAGCCAACAGCTTCATGACATTCGCCAATCCAGGGGTTGCATCGTTCCCTGTCTCTCCTTCTAGGTAGCGAGGATAGTGTGGTATTGTCTGTCATCGAGCTGACGCAGCTGCTAGAACAAGGCCTTGTGGAGTAGTAGTCACTAGCACTCATGCGATAGACTTAGTAGAGTAGATGAGTTCTATTAGGTTTTGCAGCTTTCTGCACCTTCGTCATCGAAGCCGTCAAATGCGTTCGACGTTCGCTAGTGGCAGAATAAGGGCTTGCGACTAAGGACGATATTACGCGCCCGACGAAAGAGGTCATCCGCCTACACGTCAACTCGTTCGGGCCCGCTGACACTCATTCGGGGCATTAGTATACAGCGCGACAAACCCGACAGGTATATTCCAGCCCGTGGTTCTCGCTAAACCCGCATACATCGTGCCCATGCCGGTACGCGCTGTCAAGCTCCCTTGGTTATTGTTTTTATTTTTACAAGTGTACATAGGATATTTCCTGCGGGGTATTACACAGGTGGCAGGAACTTCGGGCAGCAATATGCGCTTCCTATCAAGTCAAGTGATTGTCAAACCCGGGAACAAGCCGGAGCTATCAGGTTATGGCAGCGTGCTGTTGGCGAATGAGACCCCAGCAAGTACATTCAAGTAGCCCGAGTGAAGAATGGGTCTTGGGTCGAAACCCAGGTCGGCATATGTTGTGCTTGTTCTCAACGTCACTGGTTCGGTGCCGTTTTCGGACCTGGCAGCGTCGGCTCCCGACGCTGTAGCTAACTCTGCCAAGTGCTTCAAGGTCTGGTCCGCGGTGGATTGCGCCGTCGAAGGTCGGAGCCGTTCCGTGATGCGATCCCGTATTATGCCGTCCCAAGTGGACGGGGCCAGGTTGCGCTCTAGGAGATCCTTGAGTAAAGTCGTCACTTCTTCGCGCGTTTTATCCAACCTAGCGAGCTCCAAGAGCGATAAAGTGGTAAGGCAGAAGAAATGGTGATTGAGCGGGCTAAGCAGCCCTATGTTGTCAAGCAGCAGACCCGCGGATTGCTTGCATGCCCAGATCACGTCCTTAGATCTGGCATTTGTCTGGAATAAGTACGAAAGTAGCCGGCTATGCCAATACACAAGATTTAGTATAGGGTGTGAGGAAGGCGTTATAGTTGTTGGGAGAACCTCGCGAAAAAGCTCTATCGCCAGATTGAAGAAGGAATTTAGTATCGGTACAGCGCCTGTATCTGGTGAGAGCGCTTGAGGAGGCGCGAGAGAAACCGGCGCAAAATGGCCTATTATATTAGAGAGACCTGGAGAGAAGAGCAGTCAGTACCTGCAATTTCCTTGACAACAACTGACTACTCACGCGCAAGATGATACACGCTCTCGCCCAGTACTGACACGAGCCCGGGGAGTATCACCACACTGTCATTAGGTATGAACAACGGGCTCGCAGTCGACACAGCGTTCCATCTATCCAACATAACAAGAGTCCACCATGTACGAATAGCGATGCTTTCGTCTGAGTCACCCTGGACATAGGAAGTCGCCTCAAGGCTGGCCATATGAAGTCGCATCGAGTACGCTAGTCCTACTGCTCGTCCTAGAATGGATGCTTTCGAGGGACCACCATGTTCACCCTTCAAACACGGCGGACCATAATTATCAGTGGCAATGGCCATCAATATCAGGGTCTGCAAATGCACGAGATTGGCCAGGGAATTTCGAGAAGGTGACGGGTCGGATTCCCACTCGGCCACGATCCGTGTGGTTGAGCTAATGTCGCCGGTTGTATATAAACCGGGTGCCGAGACACATGACTGCATGGTACCATAGAATGCGTCTACGAACGCGGCTTGGAGGAGAGATGGGCATTGCGATAATTGCGCTTCAACACGCTCCTTGGTCCCCGCAAGAAACGGAAAACATGGGTGCACGGCACTGAGATACACCCCGAAGGCATCGTTAATCAACTCTTTTGAAGGGGTAGAATGGTTCAGATCGATGGGCATCTCATCCAGCGAAGCAGCCGTTCGAGATGGGGTATCAGCATCTGGCCGGGGTAGAGGTTGGGGCGCCAATCCATTTGCCGCGTATGGCGTCCCCTTTAAACCATTCGTCGGAGTCTGGTAGGGTTGAATGGGGCGTGGCTCGGTGTTCCAGTTTCCTTGCCGTGATGGATTAGGCGTGCCAAAGTCGGCACCTGATATGCTGGAGTAGGGCCTTTTCCGACTGTTCTCGTCATGCTCCGCAGATGGGGAGAAGATGTCTGAAGATTCGCGCCGACCGCCTCCCAGAAGGTCCGATAGATCCAAGGCTTCCCTCGTGGGCCAGCTTCCCCTCGATATGGTTTATCCGGTCCGCCAGCTCTTTGATGTAACCCTTACTTGGGCCACGCTTCTGGGGTATTCTACTGAAGAGGCAGCGGATTGACGATCGCCGGCAATTCGAACATGGCTCTTCACCAGTCTCAGACGCGGCATCACACTTGACCTTCTTGCGGCGGCATTCATCACAGGCACGAGACACTTTGGATCGTTTCCTGGGTGGGATGTTGTCTTGGACGTTGTGATGAGCGTGTGAGGCATACTGCTGGGCCAGCTGGTCCAGGGCTCCGTGGGGTTGAAGCAGAGGGCGTTGTTGTTGTTGTTGTTGCTGCTGCTGTTGCTGTAACGGCTGTGGGCGCTGTGAGGAAATAGACGGGGGTGATTGGTGACTAGTAATGAACTGCTGGTGTATTTGTTGGTCGTGGTGTTGTGACTGGTTGGGGAGATATTGCGGCTGTTGTTCGAGTGGTGGCTGCGGTGGCTGCTCGTTGGATAAGGAATGGGGGACTGGGAAGATTGTTCGTGAGGCTGCCGTAATGGCTCTTCGGCGTGGTCAACAGGGGGCTCGTCCGTCAGCACCGGCTGTTCAACATGCGGTATGGGTTGCTCGTCATGATTGTTGACGTCATATGCCGGCTGCTCGTTTTGAGATTGGTCTTGTTGATGCTCGTGCCGAGGAGGAGGATGTTGTTGCTGCTCTTCCTGCTGTTCTGATTGAAGGTGGGATTCGTGGGACTCAGGCAACTCATGCGACTCGTGGGACTCGTGTTGCGCAATGCTGCTGTGCAAGCCAGCATCATCGTTCGGGTTTGGGTGATGGTTGGACTCGCTGAGGATAGACGTAATACCGTGACTAAGGTCCTGGCTCAGGTCTTGACTTAGTTGCGCAGCTATCCGTAGCTCCTCGGCGCTAGTAATGGCGGGACTCTCGGTCTCCGACTGGGGCGATGCGTGGTCTTGTTCTTGTTTGGGATCTTGTTTGTGTTCGTGCTGGTCTTCGTGTTGCTGTCCATGCTGAACATGCTGATGTTCGCGTTGTTGTTCGCGCGGTTGGGCTAGCTGCTCGATGTGTTGCTGTTGTTGTCGTTGTTGTGCAGGACCGGCGGGTTCGTTAGCATAGAACTCGGCACCATCCTGAGCCTCAGCTAAGGGCGAAGGATACTGCTGTAGTGCACTATCATCTTGGATATCTGGCTTGATGTCATGTTCCATAGAGTCAATGCCGGGCATGACGGCGTGCTCGATGCCTGGCTGACTGGGCCAGACACGCGTCAAGCGATGCAAGCGACAATCAGAACAAGATGCTACAACTAGAGTGGGCAGCCAAGAAAGCAGAGAGGTATATATAGATAAGTATACAAGTAGGTCTTGCAATGTCGGCGGGTTGGCCAAGCGTGGAGAGACGACAAGGTGGAACGATTTCACGGCGGTTCAATCACAATGGAGGTGGCGAAAGGGCTCAGCAAGCCAGCGAGGCGATCAGATACACTCCCTACTCGGACACGCATTAGAGGGCTAAAGAATACACGGCGATGCGGAACATGCAGTAGATATGTGCCCGGTCTGCAAAGATCATCATCTGCGACGCGTGACGCAAAGGCAGAGGTAGAGGCAGGAGCAGAAGCAGGACACAACGCAGGTGTATATTGCCATGAAGCATGATAAACCGACATCATGGCTACTTAACTACAGCTGCAAAATCATACCTGCGTGGTTGGAGGACGGGGGGGGAGGGAACAAAGGGAGGGTAGTGCGACAGAGCGCGACGAACCTCTTGACGATGGCCCAAGTCACGCAAAAAAAGGCGCCAATAAATATTCGTAGGTCGGAAATGGTAGTCTTGGTTGGTCTTGGACCGGAAATGAGCCTGGGCCTGGGACTCCGGGGGGGGGGCGGCGCCGACGGAAGAGGAAGAACTCGAACAGCCGAAGCCGTGGTTTTGGGAGCCGGCGAATTACTTTTTCCCTTGTGAGATAGCAATTGGAAAACCCCGTTGCGACGGAGCTCCAGACAAGTTGGGTGCAGATGGGAGGGAGAGGAAAAAGAATTTTGCGTTGTGGAATACCAGGTGTTGGCGTTGGCGGTGGGAGGCGCAAAGGCAGCTAGTAGCTAGTAGCTAGCTAAGTACTGTACATGTAAGGTAGCTACGTACCGACTTGAAAGTAAGTACCTAAAGTACCTAGCTACTGTAAAGCAGCTTCCGCTGGAGCTCTGGTAGACTCAGGCGACTGCAGTAACTTAGTGCTGCGCTACTGCTGTATGTATAAGGTTGTGGATAGTGCTGCTGCTCAGGTGGTTCAGCTCCCTCGCTCGGTGGGTGTGCACCCTTAGTAATCAGCCCGCTAGGGTAGGTATCTGCACTACATCACTACATACGTCAGTGATTAAGGATCTTTAATACCGAAGGCATACATAGTACCTGCTACCTACCCAAGGTAGTCTGGTCGGGTCCCACCTGCAATGTTGCTACCGGTATCCTAATAAACACCATAGGAGCACGCACCTCTATAGGCGTCCCAAGGTACCTACTGTACATTGAGGGACATACCGGACTTAGCTTCAAGGCCAGGTTGTTTAGAATACAACTTTGAAGAGATAAGTTCTCAATGCTGATCAAGAATGACAGCACAACCCGACCACCCATATTGCGTACCTACTGTACAATAACAACACCCTGCGCCACTGCTTACACGGCACGAATCCATTCATTCACCCTCTGCTGTAGATACTCCGTTGACCGAGTTGGTAAAAGCAGCCTTATTCCCAGCTTTCGCCGTATGCACGCGATAGATAGATACAGTAATTATCTCCGAACGGCTGTCCATGACCCTATTACAGCTCCAACTTGCTATATTCTCGTCTTTCCCCGTGCTGCATTGGCACATGGCATTTATATTAACCTCCTACCGAGCCGTGTTCACGGCCATTCTTGAATGCCCGAATGCAACCCTCGAAACATCACTCTCCTCATGAATTGAGGTTGGGGGACTGTTTCCCCTCATCCTTCCAGCCAGCCGGTTGTCCATACCAGCTAGCTCCATGCCTGTTTCTCGGTCGTTGTCTAGCCGAAACAAAATATCTCCTGCTGCTGATTAATGCCTGGCCGCTGTAAAACCATCGTGAACCATAACAGTATGAAACACCATGTCCGCGGTCAGAGCTCGTATGCTCAACCCCTCGTCGGCTCATGCATACCCCCCCTCGGTAGCTTCTTGCTCCTCTTTCCTCTTTGACCAGAACCCCTTGCCGTAGCTGACAAGTATCTCGGTTCCTTTGGCGATGCCACCGGCCCCAGTCTTCGCGGGCGCGTTCTTCCCCGCAGGCAGGACGAATACACCCACTGCAACCTCTAGCATCAGTGAAGTGTCCCGCACATGATACGATAAAAATCTTCTAGCACTTACTACACTGTTGGCCGCTTCGCACATCCCAGCACTGCCGGAACTCGGCGTTAGGCCGATCACGGACGCCACGGTAATCATTGACAAACCGCGCCTCGTTCCCGGCCTTCTCGGCATCGACAGCAACACTCGCCTCTCTATTCAACCAAAGGTCATAATCTGACTTATCGTACGCGATGCAATGAGGCAGAAGCGATGAGTGAACGAGGCCGTAGTAAGGTAGAATTAACGTGCCCGGTTCGAGGTGTCTGGCTGCAAAGAGCCCCGCCTGGCCGTTCGCAGGATGCGAGGGCTCCTTGATGGGGACTATCCTCACGAGCGAACAAGGTCCCCGCGGGAAATTCGATGGTATCGTTGCGGTGAGGTCTGGCGAGCGGATTCGCAGGCACTCCTTCTGTGCCTTGGTGAGATGGGGTGCGAATGAAGGCTGTGATAGGTACGGGATTGATGATGGCCAACCTTTGGGGCTCGCGTCTTTGCCCATTCTGACCTGCCGGCGCCTCTAGAACCGGGGGTTTATGGTATATTTGGTGTCTTAACAACCCCAGTGTAATAGTCTCATTTCATTGAGGAATGTAACGTGAACCCTGGAGGCAAGGTCAAATTGATATATCGAATATGATTTCTCATGTGCGTAGCTGGGATGAGTTCTGAAGGTTGAGGAGTTTCTTGGCGCGATGCTCAATTCATGGAGAAAGTCACAAGTGCTACATACTAGAACGTGCATCACTCATCCCTTCCTAGAGCAAATGTACCTCGAAATGAAAGCCCAAAATTATCTTAATCTCATTTATTTTCCTTTGGAGTCTAGTTGGTAAAAGAAATAGCCAGTCAGCTACTTTAAACAATTACCGTAACAGAAATAATTTGACAGCAGACCACCAGGTACAGTCACTCATCGACCCAACAATAGGTACTCTTAATTTAGTAGTTCTCCTAACCTGAGGCCAGTTTATTGCCTTTTTCTCGGCCATATATTTAAAGATAGAAGGTAGCAAGCCTAACAAACATTTCTCATCGTCGATTCTTCTCCCATACGAGTACTGTGGCTGATTAAAGATAAATATATTCGAGTAGGTATAACACCGTACCTATGTAGTAGTCTCTCGTAGCTAGAAATGTGCATCAGTACCTACTTACATATGTATGTAGGCATTTCCTAGATATCGGTAGATGCGCACCCCGCCCTGCACCGATCATTTCCCAGTGAGGTAAGGTGGCGCATCCATCTACAGTACCTACTGTACTGTAGTGCTCTGCATCCGTAGCTCAGCTATACTAATCCCCGGTCTTCGGTTGCTTTTGATGTAATTACACACAGGTAGCTCGGTGGGATACGGCGGTCGAGGTGCATCTCTTACCAAACCTGCGAAACGTCACTTCTTCCTCATCTCCCAATTTTTCTCGGCCTCGGGGCCTTTGTTGCGATTGTGGATTTGAAGATAGCAGCATACCCCGAATTACAAACTCCCTATTGATTGTCGTCCTTAATATACAATACACGATGGACGTTGTTCACAAGACCACGTCTGCGGAGCCCGAAATGGTACTAAGTTCGGGGCTCGAAACCTCCGTGGATAATCCTCGACCTGCTTCGCCTGAACTTCAAATCGACCCTGCTCTCGAAAGACGCGTCGTGGTATGATTCTTATGGTCTCCCCTGTCATTTCCCTCTCCTCTTGATAGTTTCGAGGCTCTCGTAAGCTCCTATATACTCTCGAAATTCGTGGATACTTTTATATAGCCATCAATCACTGACTTCTAAAATGCGGTAGAGGAAAATCGATCTTCACCTAATTCCCTTGGTAATGAGTCTCTGTATGTATACCTTGGGCGACAATGGGGATAGGGTGGCTGACAGTGGTTAGATCTGGTAGCGTTCCTAGATCGATCCAACATTGGAAATGCTCAAGTCGCCGGAATGGTAATTATCCCCCTCTTGCTCCAATATACGGTACCTTCAGGAACCGTGCCAACGTTCACGTCAACGCTAGGGTAAAGATCTAGGTCTTAGCGACGGCCAGTATCAAGTAAGCGAAGCATTTAGCAGCAGGACTAGCAATCTGAAATGGGATACTAACACATATGCAGTGGCTTTTAACGATATTTTATATCCCCTATAGTCAGTGCGCATGTGTCCTTTTTCCTCGACGAATTGATCAATATATATCCTGACTTCTTCCGCCGCAGTCGTTTTTTGAGTGGACTGCGTTGATGTGGAAAGTCGTGCCGCCGTTCGTTCAATCCTATATACGTTGATGAACTTTCACCCAATGCTGACTATATTGTGAAGACATATTTGGGCATTCAGTTGCGTCTTCGTCTGGTGAGACCTTGTCACGCTACCCCTCACCTTTTGCTCTCGTATAAACAAGGCACCAGGCTTATTTGCGCCCCAGGGGTACGGCGTCAATTCTGCAGGCTGCCGCATACAATTGGTCTGGGTTATTAGCAAGCCGCTTCTTCCTGGCGACAGCCGAAGCCTCCTTCGCACCCGGCATTCCGTATCTGCTATCCTTCTTCTACAAGAGGAATGAGCTGGGGATACGATGTGGTTTCTACGTCTCTGCCGCACCACTCGCCACTACTTTCGCTGGGGCTCTGGCATACGGCATCACGTCAGGTCACCCTGCCATTGCCAATTGGAGACTCCTTTTCATCGTGGAAGGGGTCCCTTCGGTCCTGCTCGCGTTCGTTGCATTCAAGTATATGCCTGATTCGGCAGATACCGCTCACTTCTTAAATGAGGAAGAGAAGCAAGTCGCCAAGACACGAGCGCTACAACAAACGGGTAACGAGGGGGCCGCACGTATCGGGCACGTCAATCTCAAAGAGGCCTTCCTCGCTCTCAAGGATATCAAGACGTGGATCCCACCGCTGATGTACTTCAGCTGTAATGGTGCGTCGGACCCGTGGAAGAGTAGATCAATAAGCTTACTCTAGTCCGTCGAAAGTTTCATATAGTAGCTTACCGGTTTTCCTCCCTGTTATCCTCCAGAACATAGGCTTCACAGCCGTCAACGCCCAGGGGCTTAGTGCGCCGCCCTACTTCCTCGCCTTCATCGTCTGTGTCACGACCACTTGGGTTGCGGACAGGACCCAACAGCGCGGGGCCATGCTTGTCGGGCTTTCGTTGGTTGGAGGCGTTGGGTATATTCTCCTCGCCACGTGTAAGAGCGTTGGGGTGAGATACTTCGCGGTGTTCTTGGCGGCCGCAGGCGTGTTCTCGTGCATTGCGAATATCCTCCCGTGGACGATTAACAGTACGCGTCCCCGAGCCGCTCAGTCACTGTTTCGGTTACGCTCATACCTCCCTTCACTCTAACAACTCAATCTAAAAAGCGGCGATATCTAACTCGAGAATTTTTACAGACCAGGGCAGCGATTCGAAGAGAGGCGCCGGCATTGCATTACTGAATATTGTTGGTCAAGCCGGGCCGCTGTTAGGCACGCGAAGTAAGCAATTTTAGTTATTCCAGCCGTCTCGACCGCTCCGCGGCAAAACATGTACAGATCACGGTCGAGATGGCGATGGCTGACTCTGAAGGCTGTAGTTTTCCCCGAAAGAGAGAAGCCGTACTTTATCAAGGGCATGGTGAGTAATATTCTGAACCATTTCCCACTTATTTTGGCAACTTGGAGACGATAAGATTTCCTCTCGGCCAAGACAGCGTCTAGAAGGTTCCGAAACCTTCATAAATCAGGCTCAAAATGGCGATAACTGACTCTGAGTGTTGCAGTGGATCTGTGCGGCCTTCATGGTTTTCAATGCGTTGCTTGCCCTCACACATCGGTTTTATCTCGCATGGGAGAACCGGATGTTTGAGAGGAAGGATGCGGAGAGCAGACGGGACGGAAATATAAGCAAACCTGACTCGACCGAATTTGAAAACGAGGGTTATGGATTTAGGAATGTTTTGTGAGAGTCACAAATGATGCCGTGTGCCTCTAGGTATCGATAGAAGATGGGATGGTTTAGATAGTAGATAGCCGGGGGTCGGGGGTCGGGCCATGATGACGGTTTTAAGGTACAAGAGGCTGATCCGACTCGATCACGCCGTGTTCGACGGTCATTCTAACGAAATAGCGACGAGTCAGAAACTGCCTGCCCCGACGTCGAAGCAGCCCTACCGATCCCGATGGATGGAGGATTCATTCATTCGTTTTTGCGGACGATAGCTCCGGCACTTGGGGTGAATTATGGCCATTCTAAGATAGTCCAGGGACTAGAAACAAGGCATTGTACGGTTCCCCCCCACCGGCAGACGCTTCAGGATATGATCGACGGACAAAAGTAGATCGGGAACTTGATTTTAGTCGCAACTAGCAAGCAGCTAGCAATACTGTAGGCATTCGAGAGGCGAATCTGTTAGGTACTGTACTGTACGGGGGATTATGTACAGTATGTATGTATGTAGGTTACTTAGTACTAGGTACTTACCTACTTAAGTATGTAGGTAGTATGCATGCAAGAAACACCACACAGCATATGTAGGTAGCTAGCGGTGGGACATGCACAGGACCATACCATTTTCCCATTTCCCATTTCCCATTTCCCGTTTCCCATTACCCATTACTCGTTGCTCATTGTCCGTTGCCACCACTCTCCATTCTCCCGCTTTTCAGCTCGTGATAGTTGGCGTGCCGTGGAACGACAGAGTGTTCGACGTTGTCGTCTGGACATATTCCCTTCATTCGGGTTTCGTCAGCCCTACACAAGAAGCCATCCCCGCGCACGGCCTGCGCAGCGCATCACCGCCGCCACTTACGTATTCCACTTACACCACCGATACGAGACCTAACCACCTGCACCTGCACATACAGCACACGATACAAGATACAACGACCGGTCCCGAGGCCGCTGCTGAGCTGCTGCGACCCGAGTCTAGGTGCCTAGGTAGTACAGTCGACAGCTGTGTCGCTTTCTGTCAGTTCGTAGTCGGTAGAGAATGCGACAAGTCGCTGGTCGAAAGAGCTTAGAGAGCACACCCTTTTTGGCGAGCTAAAACACAACAACAACAACAACCGTTGCACGCATTGGCTCTTGAAATCGCAAGCTCATTTGAGCGCGCGCGCAGCTAGTGCATGCAGACCCGGCACCCGACTTTTAGGTCCCTGCCTTGTAAAGCATAGACGAGACTACCGTGTAACAAAGACAGTTGCGCGCAGCACTTCCACCGCCAACGGGACGAGGGACGAGGGACGGAGGGACGGAGGGACCTGGGAATTGTACGCTGGTGCAAGAAGCCAGTTCGAGGGATGGAATCTGGCCATGGCCTGGCAGGCACGCCGCCACCGCAACCACCACCGCCGCAACCTCAACCACAACCACAACCACAACCGCAATCACCGCTGCACTTAGAGTTAGACCAGCCGCTACAGCCCGCCCATCCGCATATCGAAGACGACCACCACCACCGACCGCACGAACCCCCCCGCCGTAGACGTCCCCTTTCCGCCACGTAACCATCCGAGTCCTACCTCGACCATTCGCGCTCCTGACGAACGGCCCGCCAATGCCAGCGCTACCACTCCCCTTCAAGGGCAGGGAGGACAGCAGCGGCAGCAGCAGAATGGTGAGGTGGCTATCGCCACGGCCGACCGCCAGCGGGGCTTCAGCGCCAGCACCAGCAGTAAGGCCGACCCCGCCGACCGCGTCTTCCCCATCCGCTCCGTCATTAGCGTCGACCAGTCCCAGCCGACGCCGTGGATGCTCTCGCGTGATTCTACTGACATCGACTACTTCCCCCGCTCCGACACAACATGGAACGGTCACCGTCGCCCGAGCATACCCCACGTCATGACCAACGTATCCGCCTCGAGCGCGCCGTCGCAGCCCTCGTCCGCCTTCTCCCCTGCGTCGCCCGTAAATGACAGGACCGATAGGGTCCCCTCGGGCTCTCGACCCCCCCGCAAGGACACCATCGCCTCGCCTGCCCCCTCCGACTCTGTCAGCAGTGCGCCGCCGAGCAACCAGTGGTCCCCCACCATCGGCACACTGCCCCTCTTCGATCCCGCCGCCCCTAACGACAGACCGCGCGGGACAAGCGAGGCAGACGCTGCGTCTTGTGCAGACGACCGAGGTAGCCAGACCGATGATGCTGGTAGCGCCACGGCGGCTGAGCCGAACATTGAGGGCTTCATGACCACGCGCTTCCGACACGCCATAACCGACGACGGCCATGCCATCATCACCGGCCGCGACGGCACCCTGCAGCGTTGCGAAGACGAGCCTATCCACACCCCCGGCGCCGTGCAATGCTTTGGCCTCCTCGTGGCCCTGCGCGAGGAGGCTGACGGCCGCTTCTCTGTGCGCATAGTGAGCGAGAACTCGAAGCAGATCATTGGCTGCTCACCCTCCGAGCTCTTCGCGCTCGCCAACTTCACCGACATTCTGTCCAAGGAACAGACCGACAATCTGCTGGACCATATCGATTTCATCCGCGATGAGGAGTCCGATCCCGCCATCAGTGGCCCCGACGTCTTCAGCATTTCCTTCCGGCCGCCCGCGTCGCATCCGGTCAAGCTGTGGTGTGCCATGCACGTCAACCGGAGTCACCCCGATCTCGTCATCTGCGAATTCGAGCCCGAGGATGACCAGCAATATCCCATTCGCCCGCCAGACGAGATCGTCCCCGAGGTACCTGAAGACACTCTCTACCAGAGCCCGACGTCCGAGCAGTTGTATGAGAGCACCGAGGTTAGTAGCAAGCCTCTTCGGGTGCTGAGGAGCGCGCGCAAGAGACGGGGCGAAGCCGGTGCTATGCAGGTCTTCGACATCATGTCGCAAGTCCAGGAGCAGTTCGCATCCGCCCCGAACCTAGAGAGGTTTCTAAAGATCCTCGTAGGCATCGTGAAAGAGCTGACGGGCTTTCACCGCGTCATGGTCTACCAGTTCGACGCCGCCTTCAACGGCAAGGTGGTTACCGAACTAGTCGACCCGATCCAGACGCGTGATCTGTATCATGGCTTACACTTCCCTGCATCGGATATCCCCAAGCAGGCCCGTGACCTCTACAAGCTCAACAAGGTCAGGTTGCTCTACGATCGAGACTTGGATTCAGCGAGGCTGGTCTGTCGTACCATGGAGGACCTGGAACGGCCTCTCGATCTGAGCCACGCGTATCTACGGGCCATGTCCCCTATTCACTTGAAGTATCTCGCCAACATGGCCGTTCGGTCATCGATGTCCATCTCGATCAACGCCTTCGGTGAATTGTGGGGACTCATTTCGTGTCACAGCTACGGTCCTAAGGGAATGAGGGTATCGTTTCCCATCCGCAAGATGTGTCGCATGGTGGGAGACGACGCATCGCGAAACATCGAGCGGCTTTCCTATGCTTCTCGCCTTCAGGCTAGGAAACTTATCAACACGATGCCAACCGACAAAAACCCCTCTGGTTATATTATTGCCTCATCCGATGATTTGCTGAAACTGTTCGACGCCGATTTCGGTATGTTATCGATAGGCGATGAAACCAAGGTCCTCGGTAAGATCGCCCAATCACAGGAAGCATTGGCCCTACTCGAATATCTTCGTCTTCGGGATTTCACCGCCGTCCTCACTACGCAAGATGTCGGCCAGGATTTTCCCGACCTCCGGTACACGCCGGGGTTCACCGTCATCGCCGGGCTGTTGTATGTGCCACTCAGTGTAGCCGGCCACGACTTCATCGTCTTCTTCCGCAAGGGTCAAGTCAGAGAGGTAAGATGGGCGGGCAACCCATACGAGAAAACAATCAAAGAGGGCACTGCCGGTTTCCTAGAGCCGCGGTCAAGCTTCAAAACATGGCGCGAAATGGTCGTCGGTAAATGTAGGGAATGGTCTGAAGAACAGGTCGACACCGCCGCTGTACTTTGCCTGGTATATGGTAAGCACACAAACAGCCACCCCTTCTACATCTCAAGCACAGTCAGTATGCATGGCGATTGGTGGGTGACTAACTTATCTCTGTAGGTAAATTCATCGAGGTTTGGCGGCAGAAGGAAGCCGCTCTTCAAAGCAGTCGGCTCACACGCCTCTTGCTAGCGAATTCTGCCCATGAAGTACGCACCCCTCTCAATGCGATTATCAATTATCTGGAAATTGCCCTGGAGGGGACGCTGGATCAAGACACGCGCGAGAACCTAGCAAAATCCCACTCCGCCTCGAAATCGCTGATTTATGTGATCAATGACCTTCTCGACCTTACCAAGACAGAGGAGGGTCGGGAGTTGGTGAAGGATGAGATAATGGACTTGCCTGCATGCATCTCGGAAGCCACTGAACCGTTTCATGTCGATGGCAAACGGAAGGGCATATCCTATGAAATCATCCAACACCCGGGGCTCCCCAAATACGTGCACGGCGATTCCCGTCGGGTACGACAGGCTATAGCTAACGTGACTGCTAACGCTATGCAAAACACGCTTGCCGGGTCTATCAAGGTTGAATGTTTCGTCATCGAGGTGGTCGGGTCCCGGGTTCGGATCGAGATCAGTGTACAAGACACCGGCTGCGGTATGAATAATGAGCAGCTCGACAACCTGTTCCAAGATCTCGAGCAAGTCAGCAGCGCTGACTCGGGCGCATCTGAGGCGCTCGACGCGCCTCTCGAACAGGGCCGCGAAAATCGCACGCTGGGTCTCGGCCTAGCTGTTGTCGCCCGCATTCTACGCAATATGGATGGCCAGTTACGGGTGAAGTCGGAAGAGGGCAAAGGTTCCAGGTTCGTCATCCAGGTCCCGTTTGAGCTGCCCAGCAGTGATTCGCTCGAGAACCTCGGGGCGAGTGATACCACGGTCGACACACCCTCGGACACGGCGACCTTGGCTTCCGTAACCAGTGCTCTACCTCCCACACAGGCAGGCGAGGTTCTGCTTGTCGACCGGGGAAATGCGAACGGAGCCAACCCGTCTACCCGCTCCATCGCCGAGTCACACCGAAGCCCCGACGAGACGAACAGTGTCAGTAGCCCTAGAAGCGGCAAGAGCGGCGGGAGTGGCGGGAGCGGTGACGCTCGCAGCAACAGGAGCGATGCGAGGAGCGATGCGGATCGTTTGATCGACGCCATCCAGACCTCTCTAGGGCTTAGCGACGCCGACGAGGGGATGCATATGCGGCGGGCGAATTCCAAAGGGCGGCGGCCACACCATTCCAGTCTCAATACTTCATCATTCCCCGACCTCGACAGCTCGCAGCAACCCGTCTCCCAAGCAAGCGTTCGTGCGAAACACCCACTTCTATCCCAATCAATTACAGATGTCGATAGGTTCCCCCAAGAGCTGCATGGTTTGTACCCTGTCGAAGGCAGCATCACTCCGATCAGACCCGTGAAGATACCCGACGAGTATTTCGCTCTACCCACGGAGCCTCAGACCGGCCAGTCTTCACGGGTCTTATTTAAAATACCCGAAACCCCTACTCCAGATAAAGACAAGGATAAGGCGAGTGCACCTTCAAATGCCAAGCGGAACACATTGCGAGTGCTCGTGGCTGAAGACGATCCTGTAAACATGAAGATCGTCACAAAGCGACTAGAAAAGGCAGGACATCAGGTTTATCCCGCGGTGAACGGCGAGGATTGCGCAACAGTTCTTAGAGAGAAACCGGGTGAATTTGACATTGTCCTCATGGACATGCAGGTATGTAGGACAGTTGCTTATGTTTCGTTGACGAGAGGGTACTTTCGAGAAGAGAGCAGAAGGGCTAACTTTTCACCTCAGATGCCCATCGTTGATGGTCTTACGAGCACCAAGCTGATCAGGGAATTCGAGAAATCGGACGACTATCCCGGTTTATCCGAGTTGGCCCGCCCCTACGGGCGCATCCCCATCATTGCCGTGTCAGCGTCGCTCGTTGAGAAGGACAAACCCATATACACCGAGGCCGGATTCGACGGGTGGATACTTAAACCCGTCGATTTTAAGCGTCTTCATGTTCTTCTCGATGGCATTACCAACGATGACGTCCGTGAGCAATGTCTTTACCAGCCCGGCGAGTGGGAACGTGGTGGTTGGTTCGTCCGCCGAGCGTTACAGCCATCCGAACAGAAGCGCGGGAATGAATAAGCCTCTGGCCACTTCGCTCTTGGAGTATGAATCTTACATTACTTATACATGCGTCTCTGCGAACTCCCTACGTTTTGCAGACCTCGGACGCTTTTTAAAGCATATTGGGAAAGCAGATTAAGGCTCGAGTTGGGGCCTCTTCTTGATACGAGATACGAGTTTCTGCATTACGTCAACGGAGTCGGTCAGCCAGCATGTCAGGGCAGGAGTAGAAGAGGCTCTCGAAG